>JAZGTK010003006.1:0-29006 GCA_036877625.1 Ambastaia sidthimunki | reverse complement strand
CAATAAATCTACAAGCTATTCGTTAATGTAATTTGCCACTTAATGTTAAAACACAAAAGAGAATTTGTGATATGTTTTATTTTGGAGTTTAGCAGATGAGGTTGTAAGAGTTGAAGGGGTCTGTCCACTGACAGATGGCAGCATGATGTCTTATTGGTTTTCCTGGAGGCCCTGTGGAGTCCTGGAAAGCTTGCTGATTAGTTAGAACTGCTCCTAGAGAGTTAAGCTCTTGCCAAACAGCCCCAAACCTGCCCTGTCACTAATGGCTGATCCTAGGATTATGTGGCCAGCTAATTTAGCCCTTTCTGTGGGGTCTTGAATTTGCAATTTGCAGAACTCTACACCACAGAGGAAGGATTTCTATCAGACGAAGATAAAACACTTTTGACCCCGCAGTTTATCTTGTCTTAGTTTTTTTTAAATTAAGAATTAAGCAAAATAAGAACTAAACAAAAATCAAAAAATTGTGTTTAGCTTAGGTATATTTATCCAGCTTAGTTTAGTTTACAGTCTGTTGTATATGGCAAATAATTTTACTCAAATGCATATGTAAATGGCTGTAAATAGAAGGAAGTTTGCGTATTTGGATGTTATTTATCAATGTTTTTCTTGCAAATCTGAACAGACACAGAAAAGTCCCAACAGAACCACACAGATGAGTCAAACCCAGAGGACGGCTCTCTAAAGAAGAAACAGCGCCGGCAAAGAACACACTTCACCAGCCAGCAGCTCCAGGAATTGGAAGCCACCTTTCAGAGAAACCGGTATCCTGACATGAGCACAAGGGAGGAGATCGCTGTGTGGACCAACCTCACAGAAGCAAGAGTACGGGTATGTCACCCTGCCAGACTGAAACAATGCATAGCTACAGCAAGTTGCTGTGTTGTTTTTTTAACATTTTTGAAGCTGTCAGAACTGGTGCAATCAGAATTGGTGCAAAGAGACACACTGTCTCTCAGGGCTGAAAAAGATAAGGAGTTATGCTCGCTATGCCCGTGAATTTGGATACTGTGTGTAATGAAAGGTTGCCCCTTTGAACTATGGGGCATAAATTATAGGTCTGGGCTATTCCAGGAGTTTCAGGAACACTTAAACACTAAACATCAGGCCCATACTGACTGGTCTTTTCTTTGTTACAAGAAAACAGATGTTTTGAGATTTACCCTGTTTAAGAGTTTCCTCTCCCTTGGTTTGTGACCCTGTAAGTTGGGTCAGTAAAGCGCAACACAAAGAGAGCAGGTGGGCTCCCATGCTGATGGATGACAATACAATTGCTACCTCTTTGGCTGGCATGCATCTAATGGATCATGTTGGACAGAGGAAAGGTCACATAGCACACAGTCTTGGTTGTTATTTTGAAAGAACAACTTAGAGAGAACAAGTTAGAGATACCCCTCTCCCTAATGTCTATCAGTGGCCTCCTGAACCGTGTATGCCACTAATCCTGGCTGGAACCTTATGCCACATATTCCACATGCTTCTGCTGTCATATTGATTTACGCAATTGATAGAGTACGGGTTCCTAATAAACACACAAACCCTAAATCACAGCCCTGACCTAATGCCAGCCTGATCCAGGCTACTTTAAAACTCTCTGCAATGGACCACACATGACCGTGAAGGTTTGATCGGCATATAATGGAGCCACTACTTGGTTTCCACATTCATTCCACATGGGGTTTGTAAGAAAATGTAATTAGTGTAATCTGTTAAACATTTACTTCGTTGAGATTTTCCTTTGGGAAAACACACCATTGGACTTTTAAGCGGACAGAACTTTAAAGATGGGGCTTTAAAGTTGGATTTAATCCAAAATAAATTATTGAATCATGAAATACATGCTAAAAATAAGGAAAGGGAACACTATTGAGCTGACTATCGAGCTATATTTGACATTCAGTTATTTTAGTAAGCCTGTAAACACCATTGCCAAAGTGTCAGTGGAACATTTACGAAGGAGGGTATTCCCTCTTTCCCAATATAAACTGCTATCATTTACAGTATGCTGGATAACTGATGTCATTAAATATTCCCAGAAAACAGGTTGAATCACACTTATAATATGAACCCTACAATACATGAGCGCTGTGTAGAGGATCACTTTCTAAATATGTAGTCAAACCTTCTCAGAAAATCCCACAGTTTCACTCATAGTCACAATACCCATGATTATGTCTTCGTCATACTTGCTAACTTATAAAAAATATGTCATGAGTTATTGATTTCATAACAATGAGGAAATAGCAATGATCCACATATTTCATTGACCATGTAATGCCTTTTTGGTTGTGGTAAAATCTTTGCTTCTCATATAAAGGATATTGCTTGTAAAGGAACTCAATACATAAACGAAGGCATTTACATAAAAAAATAATAATTAAAGAGATCTTCAGAGTTTTTATTTACTAATTACAAAATGTTACTCTTAAAGGGGTAAAAAGATTGACAAAAAAGCAGGTACATGAGTTCACAAAGAGCTAAATGAAAGACATTCATTAAAATTTTCACATTAAAACTTTAATCCATCCAATATCCCCTAAAAATAGGATATAAAATTGACTAAATGTGAGGGAAGCTGTTTAATGACACTTCTCACAGAGGAAATTCATAATAAGTGAATAAATTAGTTTCATAAATTAAGCACTTAAATTCTGCCTGGCAGAACTATTCTTGTTTAAATCTCATGAGAGAAAGCTGTTAAAAACTGAATATTAAAGTCCTGCCAAACTCTATATTACGAGCACGCTGTACTGCAATAATGCAGAGTATGAAAAATTCATATTTTAAAATAAAATTTGTATATGGTTTACCAACAAATAATTGTTTTCAAGTGATTTATGTTGCATGTGCATCACAATTATATAATTGATCTTCATTGCCATTGAACTGTTTCATTTTCAAAGACATTTTAAAATAATTCTTTTGAATGGCATTTACATTTTTTAAAATGTATTTTACCTCCACCATAAAAACAGTTTTAACGTTTTCCTCGCTGTCTTTTGAACAGGTGTGGTTTAAAAACCGCCGCGCCAAATGGAGAAAGAGAGAGAGGAACCAGCAAGCAGAGCTTTGCAAGAACGGTTTTGGCGCCCAGTTTAACGGACTCATGCAGCCATACGATGACATGTACTCTGGCTATTCCTACAACAACTGGGCAACCAAGAGCCTGGCCAGCAGCCCCTTATCGGCCAAAAGCTTTCCTTTCTTCAACTCGATGAATGTAAGTCCCCTGTCCTCCCAACCAATGTTTTCCCCACCCAGCTCCATCCCTTCCATGAACATGGCCTCCTCCATGGTACCCTCGGCTGTCGCAGGGGTTCCAGGTTCAGGCCTCAATAACCTGGGAAACCTGAACAACCTGAACAGCCCCACCCTCAATTCTGCAGCGGTTTCCGCAGCTGCGTGCCCTTATGCCACCACGGCCAGCCCGTACATGTACAGAGACACCTGTAACTCCAGTCTAGCCAGCCTTCGGCTTAAGGCCAAACAGCACGCCAATTTTGCTTACCCCACCATGCAGAACCCCGTTTCCAACTTAAGCCCCTGCCAGTATGCCGTGGACCGACCAGTATGAAGTCCTTGCTTCTGTCTCAGCCCAAACCTAACGCCCCTCGTCTATCTGACCCCCCGCCCATCCCCCATTTCACTCCGAAGCATTGCGCCACAATGCGAACTTATTATGAATATGTGGTTTTCTGAAAGGACCAGTGCCACAGGAAGAGCTTCGCGAGGAATGGCGCAAGAGAATTAACCTCACAAAG
Organism: Ambastaia sidthimunki; assembly: GCA_036877625.1. NCBI lineage: Eukaryota > Metazoa > Chordata > Actinopteri > Cypriniformes > Botiidae > Ambastaia > Ambastaia sidthimunki. Next base: position 25,245 of record JAZGTK010003006.1, on the reverse strand, counting down.
GACCATGCCTTCAAAGAACTCATGCAAAAACATGTTGAGACTTTGTCACTGAACAGACCAACTGTTTAAAAGCTTTTGTCCACTGCATGATTAGAGTGAAGTACAAAGAGGACCTACGAACTTTCACTGCACTTTCACTGGAAGACATTGAAACTCTCAAAATCGGTTCATGGGCATTGTGATATTGGTACATATGAGAGAGTGTACATAATGGTTTCTGTATTGTATGTGATTTTAAAAATAATCTGAAATGTAGTATTTTAATGATGAGAGAAGCATGTTCCTCAACAGCAGACTGGACTGATGTACCATGATGTACCCCTCAAAGAATTTTAATCTTTGTTGTGAATTCCATTCACCTAGGGTCACAGGAAAAGGGTCAAAGGTTGTTGTAAGATGACAAGAAGACAAAACTTAGCAGTGAGTAGTTTGAGGGAAAAAAACGTCAAACTCTGTAAGAAACAGAAGATTAGGATTTAAAAAAGAAATAACTAAAAAGCCATTGAGTAAATAGATTTGTGTGGTGTTCTAAAAAAGGGAGTCTATGACTGTAATATAATGTATGTAAGAGTGCAGTTGTTATAAAACAAACTTTTTCTGGTGTAGCCTGCTTTGTCTCATTAAAAAATAAAATCCATGATTATTTGTTTTTATGATTAAAATGCTTTAAAAGGAAAAACCAACGCCAACCTGGTCAAAAGCAAACACAAAGACCTTGTGACGCCATAGCAACGCAACCTCAGATTCATTGTAGCATTATACAACAGAACTGTCAATGCAGGAGAGCAGGAGATAGAGAGATATAGATGTTCTTGTTGGACTGTCACTGATCTGTTTGACCTACAGTCTTGGAGGGACTTCCAAAGAGCTCCACTTGCTATCCAGCAACGTAAGAATTCTTGGTGCAGTGCCTCGAACTTCCAAAGGGGAACGCTGCCAAGATTACATAAGTGTGCAGAGACCCCCCAAAGAGTGACAACAGAGGACCTTGCTCAGGTTTACAGCCACAGTGAAATGAATACTGCTAATCTCCCATTATACCTTTAAAAAAGATTTAGTAATGTCAACTGAACAAGATTTGCCTGTTTTACTCATTTTGAAATCACAGTTGTATGTGTTGTTGCATTACACTAAAATGAATAGTCTGGGAAACTACTAAACTACATATTTTCAGGGAAATTTACAACATAAGCAATATAAAAAAACACGAGCATTATAAAATCTGACTTAAAAAATCTGCAGGATGATCACAGACATGAAAGATTTAGAATTTCACATCTATATATGAATTCAGGAAAAAATTAATTTGAGCTGCAAAAATATGAGAATATGAGACAGATAATTAAAGCCATTGATGTCTACTACCAGTTGGATTTTATACAGCATACCTTGCAAGGACATCCTCTTTTGGTGCATACAAATTTGATGTGTAGTGTAAAAGGGAAAATAAAAATAATAAACAATATCAAATTAAACAACAGTGTGACAATGAAATAATTACAGCCTTCCTGGAAGTTAAAGCAATTTAAATAGAATTTGTCCAAGACAGCTTTATAAAATAAATGGTCACACAAAGCATTGAAGTCTATCTATTTGAAACAATGATGTGTGACTGCAGGTGAGAAAAAGGTCACACTGATGATCCACACTGAGTACTTTAAATCAATACCTCACCGAAGGGTAAATATCCTCTGTTTACCTCTCAAAACAGACTATGAACTGTGGAAAAAACACATTTTAAATGAGCACGACCTGCAAAAATCCATAAACTACTTGCTATTGACTAACCCAGAAAAATCAATGTACCATAATAATTGAAAGTTTCACTCAAATAATTGATGTTGTTAAAAACATGTATTCGGTCTAGATAGATTTGTGAATTTGAAATCAGAGTGAATAAAGTATCCTTTTGGAAGACTTTTGTATTTTTTATTTGTTTTTTTGTGAGTGATTTCAGGCAACCATTTGGGTCTCCATTTTACTCTCGGCAAGACCATTGTGCCACAACCAATTCAACGGCACCCAAATGTCATTCAGAGAGTGGTGAAGCATGCTACAGTCCTCTTATTCAAGCGTCACCATGCAAAGAAGCAGGAACTGCTCAATTACCTTAAAGTAAATTTAAAAAAATTTGAAAGACAAAAAAAGCACTTGCATGCCCATAGGCCGTTGTGACATTCTGCGTTTGTCTTTCAAGCTTCACTGACAGAACGTCATGAAATGATTACTTATTATACGACCCTTTAACTTTCATTTCTACCGTTTTATGACTTTATGCATAATTTACACCAGAGTAGATTGTAAATAAATGTAGCTTATAAAAGGCGGGATTAGGGTTTACGAAACATAAATAATTGCTTTTGTAAATTCAAATCAAATAGTTTACTGCCAGTAAATAATTTTAGAACGAAATGCCATTAAAGGACTACAAGAACAGGATATTATGAAATTTGTTACACAAAGGATGACTACTTTGGAAATAATGAAGAGCTTACTATTAAAACTCATCACTTATATAAGAAACTCTAAATGGTGTGGCATTTTATACCAGGAACTGTGTCCCAGTTTAGTATTGGCATATATTGTTGGAAGTTGATGGTTCAATAAGGATTCATAATTTTTTCAGTCTATGGTACAGGGAATTTATGTCATGGGGAACTAGGATGAAAATAAAAATGAAAATTGGAAAAACGTAATTGAAGACTGAACAGGTTGCCTTTGTTATAATAATTAGTATTGAAAATAAAAACAGACAGAAAGCTAGACTGAAGAAATGTTATGTCTTTTTATACTTTGTTAAGGATTAAAGAAATTAAAGTCTGCCTGGCTGACTTATTAACAAGACAAATTGATCAGAGACAGATGGAGCTTCTCTTATCTCAATAACACTCGTTTCATGACCTGTTTTTAACAATGTGCCAAATAATATATTTAATGAATGTTTTAAATCTTCCAGTTATTGTGAAAGTTCATCAATAAAATTTGACCTAAATGAGAAAAACATTTTCTCTTTTTTTAAATGTAATTCAAAATTGTCTAGTACATGTTACTGATATCATTGCATGTCATTATGACGGGAAATCAAAGTCACATATTTAACCTATTTTAACCTTTATGTTTTGTGTGGTGTTGGCCCGTTTGTTTACCTTAAAATTTATACATTTAATATTACCATCATGACTTTTCCTAATTTTAACCAGGTTATAAGTGAAATTTCAATTTTACATGTCCTCTTGAAGATTACAATAAATGTTGGTGTATACTGTATAGCTGTGCACTCCAGATAGATATTGTATTAGTTGTCCTGATAGTTTTAATTAACTTTTTAAAATGAATTTTTACTTTGGTCAAATTGATCGCAAACAAAAAAAAATTATGTCTTTTTATAATAGTCAAATCTTATTAAAAACTGCATGCATATTTTCTGTTACAACAAAAGGGTTTAAGCATGGCTCATTAGGGCATTAAAAACATATTAAACTGCAAAATAAAGGCTACAATCAAAACTATTCTTTATTTATTTTTATAACACAGGAACGGGCCTTTTTGGGAGACCTCAAACATAATGAACATACATTAGAAAAATTCATAGAAATTCTGTTGTGTTTACATTCTGTCTCTTACAATTGCAAAAGGTTTTAAAATGGATAGCAAGTGCCAGGCTGGAAAATTCACTAATTCAGTAAGACTAATTCAACTGCATCATTTCTTAAGCCATATAACAGACTTTAAATGACACCTGGAGCCTGAGACTGCTTACAGACAAACTTCTTTCTGTCTAAACAGCTTCCAAAACTTTTTTATCCTAAGAAACGACAGCGTTTGCAGCTGCTAATCTGCCATTACATGATTAGTCGTAAGTTGTCTTTGCGGCCTATTAGACAGATCTTAGAAAATAGATACAATAGAAATTGTTTGACTAACCCCACACACTGATGCCTGGGGCAGGTGTAAATTCACAGACCACACAACGTCTAACGCCCATTTCTCTCCTGGGAGGAAACTAACTAAGAGCTCGTTCCTCACAATTACTTACAGTTTCACTCTCCCGCCTGTTCTATCTAACCAGGTATCGTCACTGATATTTCCATGACAACAACAAAAACACAATATTTTTGTGCTTAAACATTTGGAAAATATGCTGAGAAGCATCTTAGTTCAATGTTGTATCTTGTGTGAATTACAGTAGCATACTGTTTCTATCATTAGCACTGAATTACTGAATTACTGTAGTCTAAATTACTGTTCTAATAGCGCTTACCCAAGATAAGAAAAGCTTTCTGCCCCCAAGACCATGTCTATTCTGTAGTCCAAACCCCCAACTGTATTACATTAGCAGGATTAAAATTCCAAAGGTAAATTCTAAAGAACCTGCCACTTATTTTGCACTCTTCCCTTTAGCCTGGCAGCCTGCTTCATCTTGCACATAATTTCCTTTTTTGTCTCTCTAGCAATCATTTGATTCTTTGTTGTAGGTGAAATGCAGCTTCTGTCTACCTCCAAAGCAGATAGGACAACACAAGGACAGGTGATGGCCCATACATTTGCATATTAAAATAACTCCCTAACCTTTAAGATATAGCCATATTGATTATTTTCAAATAAACTACGCAAGTTTGAAACAGTTTTTAGGTTTTCACTCATGAATAAGCCGTTGTGGCTACAGATACACATCCGGCAAAACCACTGGAGTCCTGACAGGGCTGTTGACCTCACCCATTTGGCCTACAATACACCAGACACCCTTCATAAACCAGTACTTGCACAGACATCTCACAAAGACAAAAATACCTTGAGGATATTTTCAAATAGGATTATCCTGGGCTTGAGAACCAATTACTAAATAGCCATTTAGGTTTCTCACCTAGAAAAAATTACGGCCCACGCCTCAATTGTTTTACTTTTTTTAATGCACCATTTACAATTTGCAAATTATCACTTTTACATGCATGCTCGCTTTCATTATGGCATTCTTACAATAACAAAGAGACAATAAAGCCATGCATCTATATCAAATTGACTTAAATCATTTAAGCCCAGTGGCGCCCAATAAGAATGAGTCCCATGTGCAAGAATTCAAAATGTTGGAGACAAACAATAAACTTTCTATAAACTATGAGTGATCAAATCATTTCTTCATTACTCACAATTATGACGCTTCTTTCCATTTCAGTAGATTTCCACCTTGCGAGAGCACGTTTGCTCAGTGCACTATGCTGCCATCTATTGGTAAAATATAACTGCGTGTTGTACTGTCCACTGCTACAAGACTGTGATTGACAGGACTTCAGTCTTTAGAGAGATACTTCGATTTCTGCTCATTTTGAAACTAGCCTCTGATTTCTAGGACTTTGATCAAAAGTTATATACACAGCATTTTAAACACAACAGCTTATCTTTCTTGCATCATGGCTTTAATTTCTTCCCCATAAACTGACTGTTCAATAACAACTGTCATGTATGAACTAAACGTATAAACAGTAATTAACATTTAAAATTTGCTAACAAGAATTAGGTTTTTAATTTAATATCAATTTGATTTAATTATTGATTTTTCCTCATATGTTATCTACCTGTAATCAGAAATCTTTAGAAAACCCAGTTTCTTTTTCTCCAGCTTTTTTCTACAGTGTTAAGATACAGTGTTATTAAAGACTATTTCAAAATAGTGTTTCAAAAACAGCATGATCATAATAATAATTATGTTTACTTTTAAATATCAAATTTTTTTAACTGAATTATATTTTAAGTCTTTTTAAATTCTATACAGTGTAGCACGGCCATTCCTATTCCTAAATTCATTAAGTGAATTTTCATATTAATATGATATATGTGATATATTTAACAAATTATTCAATAAGATTTTTTCATTTGTGGTTCATTTTTTTTACTTGTGGTTTCTAACTGAATTGTGATTTCTAAAATTAATATATTAAGAAAATTGGTATTTTTTAGTAATTAAATTTGTAACCAATTTAGAGACTTTACTTTGATAAATTATTAAAAAATGGTGATAAAATTTTACATTTCAAAATATGTTTAAAAGAAATAGCAAACAATAACATTTTTCACCCATAACTCAACCCATCACTGAGTAATAGTGAACCTTAGCTCTTTATTTGCATCATGTTATTATTCCATCCTATTAGGCACTCTGCTAATTTTCTTACAATTATGCAAGCAATTACTAAGTTGTAATTAATAAAATGAAATCTAAACCTCTTTCATACCCTGTTAGAAATATTATACTTAAGAAAAAGTTCAGGCATTCTGTTTGTTAAGATACAAAGTTCTGCATAATGGGGGCAGTTGTGGCCTACTGGTTAGTGAGTCGGGCTTGTAATCAGTAGGTTGCTGGTTCCATTCCAGTGCCGGCAGGTAGAAACTGAAGTGCCCTTGAGCAAGGCACCTAACCCCCGATTGCTCCCTGGGCACTGCAGTTATAGCTGCCCACTGCTCCGGGTGTGTGTGTGTTCATGACTTGCAGTGTGTGTTCACTCCTCACTTGTGATGGGTTAAATGCAGAGGTCACATTTTGAGTATGGGTTACCATGTCATGTCAAAACAGGACTCAGAGAATCCAACAGCCTAAATCAAGTGCAAAATAGGCGTCTATTTGGATAGTGTTTATTTTTAAGAGTAATATAATATTTTCAAATGCTGCTGTGGATTTCAGGATTTGTGAGTTTTTGTTTTGGAGCAAAAGAAGATATGAATGTAACACTGCATGTAAATTTTCTCTCTGTCTGATAATAAGCTAATAGCTTATGAACACATGAATCTATTATTGACCGTGATCATTTGTGCCAGATGATGGAAACCATGTGCTTCTCTGATGATGTACCATGCGGGAAACATTTTTGAAAGACCTAATCCCAGTAATTAGAAAATCATAAACACCATCAAGCAAGATGAAAGTATCATTTTCTGTAATTGTAGCAATTTCTTACAATGACAGTACATTTACCAAGATTTATTAAATTCTTGAACCCTCATTGTTAAGAAATCCCAGCAGACAAACAATTTATGAACGCATCCAATTGCAAGCCAACTAGAAAGACCTGATTTGTAATCCATGGATATATTGACAAAGAAAATGAGAACCAGCTTGTTGACATGTGTATGGTGGAAAGACCTTTTTTAATGATTCATGCTGGACAGGGTGGACAAAATAAAGTGCTTTCAAATCCCTTAATTTCCAGCACATGTTGACAGCTGGAGACGTGAACTGTATATGCGTGGACTGAAAAACTGGGGGGCGGATACCCTAAACACAGAGAGCCAATCACGTGCGAGTTGTTGAAGCTCAGGTGGCCCACATGACCTCAATATTTAAAGCAAGTTGAAACAAGAAATGCTCATAATTACACCAGATGAATGTGTGACATGTTCAGTGATAAAGCTGTATCGCCAAATGTTTTGGCAGTCTTCAAACACGCATAATGAAGTCTCCTGCAGTATTTATTTAGAGTTAATGGCCTTCCACAACAGACGCCATTCAAATCGGGACATCTGTCATCATAGTGAAAATTCACTCAGACAGTAAACAGTACAGCTAGCTGTATCATTCAAGGTCACAGCTACCATTTAGTGGCCTCACAGGCAGCTAACATCAGCTTAAACAAAGTACGATCTCCGTTTGACCATGCAACAAAACTTTACTACAAACAGGCAAAATTATTTTAATATTTAAAGTTATTGACTCAACACATTGTTGTGCTGTTTATTTTTGGTAATCAATGTGCAAAAAATGATAGAATTATGAGTATATGCTTGTGTTTTTATGGTCTTTAACAAAAAACAAGTTCACAAATAGTGAACATTGATAACATTTAAATAAGCTTTCTCAAAAATCATTACAATAAAGTAATATTTTAATATTAACAACATTAGCTTAAACTGTTAGAAAAAAAAATTCTACTGTATTGTATTATATGTTAAGTATACTTAACATATACATAATATAACTAATATATATCTGAACTACTAATATATATATGTGTGTATATAAGTGTGTGTGTGTGTGTGTGTATCCATATATGGCACTGTCCTACAGTATGATATATACATTTAAAATGGATTTTAAGCATATTTATATATAGTGTTTTGTCCTGTGACAGTCCCCTTTTGGCTCACTCACTGAGGACATTATGGAATGATTTTCTTTGAGTCAGTATGTACCCTGAAAAGCGCTACATAAATAAAAATTACTTGACCCGACCTGTCTCTATATACAATAGTGAGTCATTGAATCAGGGCATCAAGGGAGCTTTCTGAAGCAGTGCTGTTGGATAAGCACTGTTGTAAAAAAAGACAGCAGGTTCCTTTTGAAATCAGCTGGAGTGGTTTAATAGTAGGGGGTGGGGGTGACATCAGGGCTCAAGTGGCAACATTTGTGCAGTTCCAGTGAGATGTAAGTGCAGTCCACAGCTGAATCACTTCTGTTTGATCCGGTCGATGAGAAAGACTGAAGGAGCCAAAGCTACATAGCTGAAACTCTTTAGACGCATGCTGTTGAACTCCTGCTGTGAGAAAACCAGATAAATCCCAGTGACCCTTTTCATCCTCTTTGTCATTCATTCCTCTATTCTGCTTATCTCTGTCTCCCTCTATTATTTGCACTCTGCGCCTTTTTTTCAGGTACCTGAGATTTTGTTGCCCGCAACCATCTGAGATCCTTTAAGTACTACAGTGACAGCATTCTAAGCCCCAGAGGTTTATGGGATACTGTCGCTATGTCAGGAACATGTTTGAGTCTGTAAATGGGATTTTATTTCAGCCTGAAAAGTACAAAGCAAGCAGAGGATGTTTGTACCGTAGATATCACACATGCATTCTCAGGTTTAAATGTGAGTCGGGTTTTATTAAGATGGTAGGCAGCTCATAGTAAAAACCTTGAGATAGCCCGAAAAGGAGGCGGTTGAAATGGAAACCGCAGGGCCCACCTGTCACAGTACAAGACACTGATATGGCTGTGAACTGTTTCTATGGTTTTAAAAGCTGATTTGCTGAGATCGGTCTAGGCACAGGCCCAATGGAGTCAGTGCTGTGGCGGCTGACTGAGGGAACATATCTGCAGCTGTCCCTGTTAATTACACTGTCATCCATAGTTTGGGAGGCGTCCCAGTCAAACTGTGAAGCAGGAACAGAGCATGACTTCATTTGACTCCCGCTCCAATGGAAATTATATCTTCCTTTTTGTTCCCCTCATAAACGCCTTTGGGTGTTATTCGTTTGTCTAGCTCACACCAATAAATTCTGCTGTTCCCACACTGTAACACATGGTAAATTACATCAGTTACTTAAAAGTTTATAGTGTACCTAAGATGCATGAGAGGTCAAGACAAAAGGGCCATCAATCAATACAAAAACTCTGTAACATTATGACAATTATGAACAAATTTCATAAAAAATTATGAAAATCTTTTTTTAACAAATAATTTTATTTTATTTAATTATTTTAGCGCTCTATATGCGTTCTATGAAAATGTTTGTTCTTTTTTTAAATACTTAAAATAAATAATACTTTTAATTTTAAGGTAAAATTTAATTCAATGGATGTTTCTACACATAAAAACAAAATAATATAAAGTATTGTGAGTGAATCATACCACCCTTCATGAAAGTGGACTCATGATTTAGTTGTTGCCACAATTTGTTGTAAAAATTCTGGTCATGTTCTCAGATGCATCACCATATTGTAGTGGGTAACAAAGTACAGTGAAATTTGTGTAGTGTAGTGTGAAATTTCTATTAAAAATAGTATTTTGTGAGACTCAGTAATCAGTATTTTGTAGGGCTGTTTACAGCTTTGCTTTTTTTCTACTGTGCTACACACATCAAATTGGGCAGTTTCAGTTCTTCATTCTTATAGACCCATTCAAGTTCTGTCTGATTGAGTAAGGAGTGGCTTTTCTATAGAGTTCAAGTCTGGGCCATTCAATGATATTCAAAGACTTTTAAAGTCTCAAACCCCAGAATGGCTTTGTCTCTGTGGTTGTTGTCTTGCTGAAAGTAGTTTCACAAAGCCAGACTTTTGACTTGCGGCATAATGTCTAGTCCACAGCTTATTCTGCCCAAGACACAAGCCACAGTTCATTTTATTTTACATGCCATTTATGGGTGGGTTTTTTCTGATATACAATATGCCACAATAATAGACAGGCATGGGAGAAATGTATTCTAATAATGGCATGGCAGTCTCCACAAATGTCTATACAACAGTAGTGGATACTGATTATTTCATCAGATTGTTTACTATGTGATTTTCAGAATTGCTAGACAGTTAAAAATAAATTTGTTGCCACCAAAAATGGAAAGATCGGAGAAATGAGAATATGGAAGTTTATTTTGGTTTACTGCCACTAGGTGGAACTCGATTACTCCGATTGCAACGTGTGTTTTAATAATAATAAAAATACACAGATATAATAGGCATATAAATCTATTACGTGTTGCATACAACCATTATACAAATAATATTATATAGCAATGACCAATTTTAAGCAGAATAAAAGATAAAACATAAAAAAATCAGTCTTGTCTCTAGATCTTGACATGTTGAAAGACAACATTATATATCTGTTTAATCCACAACAAACGTAGTGATTTTTTCCTCTCACAATGACTTCCTCAAATACATTTATGTTTTTTATGTGACTATTTGGTAAGTGGTGCATATGTATTTTTTAATTTTAACAGACTTCTTTGCATATCAAAATCTTGTTACACGTAAAGTTATTGCACTAGAGCTTAATAGAGTGATATTTAAAATATTAGTCCATTCTATAAATCGTTTTTCATTCAAATAATTTGTTCTGATCACATTTTGAAACTGTCCAAAGACACCTGTATGAAAAATTACATGCATGCAGCAAGGAAAGCAGATCGCAGATACAGCCACACCAGCCAGGACATTCTCTAAAAAACACACTTTAAAACACGTCAACATTACTATTATTATTGTTGTTGTTATTTGGTCCAAACAAAACATTTCTGTATATGCAAAGTGCAGCTGCAATGAAGAATTCAATACACCGCTTGCATGTTTTCGAAATATGAGTCACATCTGAAAATGTCCAGTGTGACTGTCCGTAGTGACGTTAAAGCCCACGTGATCATAACAAAAATTGCCGCGAAAGTTGACGTCGTTGTTAATTTGCCAGCTTAGATTTTATTGCAACAGTATCGACATTTTTTGTTTTGGAGTTCATTGATAATGTTCTGTGAGAAGGCAGTGGAGCTCATCAGAGAACTTCATCGGATGGGCGACGGTCAGTTACCCGCGTTTAATGTAAGTGAAGCAAATTTTGTGCAGATCGTACACACTTTTTAATAAAGACAAACTGTATTTTACTGTAACTCATTTTAAAGCCGGTTTGTCTTGCATTTCCAACAGGAAGATGGCATTCGTCAAGTTCTGGAGGAAATGAAAGCGCTGTATGAACAGAATCAGAGTGATGTGTAAGTTGTGTGTATTATGTATGTTTATGTCGTTCCTACAGTCTTATATTTCTGTATAAAGCACCGGTTGTTATTCTTTTAGGAATGAGGCAAAGACGGAGGGCAAGAGTGAGTTGATACCATCTATCAAGTTTCGCCACAGTTGCCTGCTGAGGAACCAGCGCTGTATTGCTGCGTACCTGTAAACGTGTTCACTGTGTTTTCATGATATGCATCTCATGCGCCTGTCAGCTATGATCAAACACTGCCGATTCCTTTTTTCCACAGGTACGATCGCCTCCTAAGGATCCGTGCGCTCAGATGGGAGTATGGAAGCGTATTGCCCACCACCATTAGATTTCACATGTGTGCTGAAGAGGTGGGATTCATTGATTGTTATGCGTTTAAGTACTCAGCGTTCACTGCTTTGTACTGTGTAGCTAAATGATGTGCCATATGTGCAGCTGGAGTGGTTTAATCAGTACAAAAAGTCCCTGGCCACCTATATGAGGTCCCTTGGGGGAGAGGAAGGTTTGGATATAACGCAGGATATGAAGCCCCCCAAAAGTTTATACATTGAGGTGAGCAGTCAGAGAGATGTTCTTCATTCTATCAATACAATCGCAAGATATCACAAAACCTGTCAATGTGTAGCAGTTACATTTTAGGGTCATTGATTATTGCATTGACATTTTTATAACAGTTATGCACATTTATAATTGTAAACTACAGAATTGTTTAAAGTATTAAGGTATTTATTTATTGTTTGTATTTTTTAACAAAGAGTAGTATTTTCTATGAATCCAATGAGAATTACTATTGAGATTGATTATTATTTAAAAACCCTTCTAATGTAAAATGTCCAAACATGTTATATTGTAGTTACTAGAGTTTTGGAATGAACATGTACTTGGTAATGAAAATGTCACAATGAAAAAAGTGTCAAAACTGGCTTTTCATCAAAACATTTTCCTTTTGTTTTCTTGTCAGGTGCGTTGTCTGAAAGATCATGGAGAGTTTGAAGTAGAAGATGGCACAGTTATTCTGTTGAAGAAAAATAGCCAGGTAGATTTATTCTTAAGAACATCTGTACATTAGACTGTTTTGTACACTGCTTAACATTGTCTCATTTCTCTTCACAGCATTTTTTGCCCAGGTGGAAGTGTGAGCAGCTTATTCGACAGGGTGTTTTAGAGCACATCATATCCTAAACAAGCACTTTTCTTTTTCTGGATACCCTCTCATACCTTTCACTTAATTAAATCACTTATAAATCAGATTTCTCAATCAGAAAGCACAGAGACAGCAGTGTGTGTACACAGGTGAAACTTTACTTGGACAAATTATTTACAGGAATAATAGGACAGTATGATGCATCTACAACTCAGTGGTGCCACACATCGTCTTTTCTTCCATCGAAAGCGACAGCTGCAATAAGTGGACATTAGTGCATAAAGTTGTGCAACTTTAATATAGCATTTGTATCAAAACTGTACATTGTATGAATACTTTTTGCTTTTGGGTATTGCACCAAGTGGGTGTTTAAGCCTAAAGTGATCCACAGATCTCTGACACTTGTACTTTGCACCCTACAACACAGTAAATAAAAATAAATGCAATTTGTAATGTACACAAATCTTCTGCTCCTGACATATAAAGTCTACTTGTACTACAAAAACATCATTGGTATTTGCCTCTAAAGAGGCCATAAAACCTAACTTTACACTTTCCTTTTGTAGCACATAATTGAAATGTTGACATTTTACAGTAAATTAATACTTGCATTGTGGTTTTAATCTAATTGTTTACTGCTTTTACAAAAACATTTTGCATCAAGACAAAAGTGCAATAGGGTAGGACTTCACAGTCTAGTATAACATCTAGTCTGTAGTGCAGGAAACGGCTCTAGGCAGTGAGGGATGCTGGGGCAATTTTATGCAGCAGTTTATTCAGGGCAATCACTTTTTCCTCCAGGAGGAAGGACTTCCTCTCTGCACTCTTCTGCCTCTGCTCAGTCACCTGAAGAGCCTTCATGAGCTGAGAGTTCTCCACATAGAGGTCCTTCAGCAGCAGATCTGATTTGGCATTTTTGGCCAGCTACAGGAAGAAAAGTTGATACGTCAGAACTAGACAAAATGTTTACAATAAACTATATTGTGTTATGCTGAATATATAGCATGCAAACTGCACAATATTAACTTTTCTGTATTCATGTAATATGAGTGACTTGATACATTTGCCAAAATGTGCAGGATACACACTGGACAGACTACTATATCCTAAAATGCAACATTCAACTTTTTTATATTTTTATTTGTGATCGATCAGACATTTTTTGATAACATTTTTAGGCACCACTCGAACCATGATGAGGTCATAAGACAGCAATGTAACAATATTGGTTTTTTTTCAGTTAATTTTTTTTCTTTTTAATATCCAAATCTGTAACAGTATTTTAAGGATACCTGTTCTTTTAGCTGGTTGACTTTCTCCTGCAGTATGACACGTGTGTTCTTCAGCTTGGCCTCGACCTCATCCATACGCTCCTGCAAACTCCCCACCAACTTCTCATACTGCTCCTGTGGTTTTATGTGAATAAATATACATACAACAATCAATAAAAATGTAAATGACTTGAAACAAAAGTTGCATGCATTCCCCATTCAATGGGTTTACCTCCTGAAGGCCCATCTGAACATTGGCCTGCTTGGCCTGAGAGCGAAGCAGATCTTCTAAATCCTGCGTCCTGCGCTGCTGCTCAGCCAGCTGCTTCTGCAGATGAGTCAGGTGCTCTCGGTTACCAGACCCCACCTGTTCTCTTAGTTCCTGTACCTCACGTGTGTGCTGAGCCTGGACCAGTGACAAAGTGCTGTCTGCCCTTAATGCCTAAACCACAATATATAACACACAAAAGCAAGAATAATGTTTATGCCAAGGAGGTATTTGAATTAAATTATCGATGCCTTACAGGATACTGAATTTGAGGTGTGTTCATTTGAATACTATGTATAGAGAGAGAGAGAGAGAGAGAGAGAATGTTTGGCTCCATTTTAAAGAGTTTGGGGTACATCACAGAAACGGATCATTTCTGAATGATGCAGAAACTTGTGTTAGACATGATTCACCAGACCTGCTCAATGGCCTCTTGTTTTGCAGCCTCTAGCTCCGCCTGTTTGTTCTTTAAAGTGAGGTGCTCGCGTGTCAACCTCTGAAGTTCCAGCTCCTGAACCTGCAGCTGGGCCACCTGTAAATCAAATTCAGGTTTATATAACAAAAACTATACCCCAGGTCTCTGTCTTGCTTACACTGTCCTATATGATAAATGTGCCCTTTCCAACTTATTTTGTAGTGTGGAAGCTAGTTTGTTAATATGCAAGACTTCTGATTCATTAGTTGCTATAGGTAAATGACTAGAATAAAGTGCAGTGAAATGAAAGTCATTCCGCTATAGCCCAGTGTGTTTATAATGACAATACATTAATATGTTATAAGAAATATAACAGTTTGCAACATCAAGTTCACTTTTACAATAGGTGTGATCATCAGTCATCAGTAACATTAACCTATAATGTTATAACCTATAAGGTACAATTTTCTGAGTTTGCTATGCTTTTGCTGCAATAAATTAAATCAAGAATGACCAAACACTAAAGGGCCAAATGGACAACATAGCAAAGATGAGTTTATTGGTTGAATACTATAAATCATTGCATTATGGGTATAAACAGATGAACAATACCCTCCACATTGCCTGCAAAAATGACTACTATCAGACTATACTAATCAATAGGGAGTGATTTTGAAAACGGCTTGATGCTTAAATGTAAAACATTCTAAATAACAAAAATGACAAACCTCTATCACTAAAGAAATGTGCTCCTCTTTGCTCACCTTGTTAAGAAGATCCTCGTTCTGTGCTCGTAAACTTTTGCACTCTTTCTGTAGGACACTGACTGTCATCTCCTCCTGAAGTCTGTGGCTCTTGTGTAACTGCTCCTTCTCTTTACGCAGCTGATGCATATTTTCCTCAAGTTCCTGGACCTTGGATCATACAACAATGTTAATTTGTAATGATTCTGATTAATCAAGCAGTAAACATTACTTTAACCATTTTTTATTCACCTTGTCCTGAGATTGCTGCAGCATCTTCTGATGCGTGGTGACCTCCTGGATGTGGACATCCTTCTCTTGCCGCACACTCAACAGCTGAGAGTTAAGCTGCTCTATCTGGCCTTCAGACTTGTGAAGAGATTCCTGAAGCTTCTCCAGCTGCAATAAATACTGATCACGATTTAGCACAATAGCACTCCATAAGCAGAGACATTTTTCCAGAAAACATCTCAGCATCTCACCTTCTGGTCCTTATCTGCAATTTCCTTCAACAAGCAATCCTTGTCCTGCTCTAGTGCTTGGTTTTTCAGTGTCTGACTAGTTAATGCAGACTCAACATCCAGCAAATTCTTTAACTGGAATAAAGCAATAGAAAATCAAACTTCCCTTGTTCTGTTAAATTCTGTTAAATGTACATCTACATTGCTAAATTGAAATTGTATACAAATCTAGGTTCTAATGAAGTGTCAACATTCTTTAAAATTTCTTGTGTTGCTTCCATTAAAGATAAGTCAACGGTCAGTACGTTTACAGAATAATTTAGCCCTATGGTTGTCTATGGTTGTTTTATTTCTTTTGTCAAAAGTACCTGAAAGCAAATGAGTTTCTATCATTATGCCAAGCATTGTAATGTGGAAAGGGCCTTATTTACCAAAACTAGCAGAACAAATTTCTGTGTACACGATGCATAAAAGCGTTTATAAATGCATTTGTACAAAATGCCCTTATTTTTAATTGAATGGGACAATATACGTACAAATAAATTTACGAACGATTTACACATTCATTCTGCTCATGTTTCATGAATAAGGCCTGGTGTGTGTATATGATATATACACTGTGTCTAATGCAAAACCATACCTTCTCCTTGGCATCTTTAAGATCCCTCTCCAGAAGCTCCTTCTCTTTGTGCCACTGATCCTGAAGCTTAAGAGTGTCATCCTCCTTCTTCTGTAGAGTTTCCTGCAGCTGTCTGTAACGGGCAGCTGCCTCATCATTGTCCTGACACACCTGTGCCAGCCGGTCAGTCAGTGTCTGTGCTGCTCTTTGGTCAATGCAGAGCCTAGAGCTCAGTTCAGCATTGTCACTGCTCAGCTGCAAGTTTCTGGCACTGAGGGCAAGAACCTCCTCTCGACATTTGGCATTCTGTTTCAGAGAAGGAATACAACATTTAAGAAGACGGGAACTAATGAGCAATTAAGATCTCTGATCCATGCTTATATAATGTAAACAAAACAGTTGAGCAAGAGCTTCATTGTTGCCAGTCTTGCCTCTTTTCGGAGCCTGTCCTCCTCTTCACGGTACTTAATGCAATCTTTTGCCAACTCCTCAAGTTTCCTCCTGAAAACATGCAGTGAAATTTGGTATTCATGAAAAAACTGAAAGAAAAAAAGAAAATGGTATGTGGCAGGCCAAAGTAGATCATTTCTATACCTCTTTTTGTTGACCTCCTCTTCAAGTGATTTCACATCCTGCTGTAAGACAGCGAGCCGATCTTTCAGAGCAGCATTTTCAGAGTTCACCACATCAAGTTGTTCCCTAGAGTCATTAATCAAAGGAAAGAGGAAAGCTTAATTTAGGGCACTTTTAGGTACTTTAACACAGCAAACAAAAAGTATAATTTCAGGCATCATTTATGTTTTTATAGCAAGAATTCTAAAAATCACTGCAAAAGATTAGAGCAGCTAACACATTATAAAATTAATTGGATGCAAAAACACACTATCAGAATGCATAACTGTTATCGACAGTGAGTTTTAAAAACATGCATGTCAGTGACAAAGTATCATTCAGTTAGTTTGATGTTGTACGTCTATGATTAATAAAATGGGATTCTGTGAAACATTTGCTAAAACATTTTTTGACAGACACAAAACAGTAGCGAGTGGTGATATTGCCTCTAAAGCATTCAACTCTTGGCATCCATATAGGAGAAATGAAATTGGTCAATGCAGCAATGGTTAGTCTTTTGTTTCGTTTTCGACGGTAATCTACCAGCCGGGGAACCACAAACCTCTGGGGGTTGGCGGGGTCCATCTCCAGTTCTAAAGCCATGACAAGCCCCTCCATCTCAAGAAGGTGCTCTTTCATTTGGTTTTTCTCACTTTCAAATGCCTCCTCCATCTGATGAAGCTCTACTTGAGAGTCCATCAGTGATTGTTGTAGTTGGTTGGTTGTGTTGTCGGCCTCTTCCCTCAGAGAGCACACATCTCGTTCTTTGTTCTCCAGCTGGCTGGTCAAAATCTGAACCTGATTAGAGAGATGACTGATGTTCTTAAATAGGTTCATCTTCAGCTGAACCTCATGCCAGAGCAAATCCATCTCTTCTGTTTTGGTTTCAAGCTGATGATGGAGTTCTAGCATTTGATTGTCTTTGCTTTGTAGTTCCAGTGTAACTTTATCAAAGTTGTCTCTGAGCTTGTTTGACTCTGCCTCCATCTCAACAATCTGAGATGAAAGCTGGCTTGCAAGTCGCTGATAGCTAGAGTTCTCTTGTTCAAGGCGCTTTTTTTCCTCTTGGTCCGAGTTCAGAAGGGCTTGCAGCTCTTCAACCCTACACCGTTTCACATGAAGAGGGCTTTGAAGGTTTTGTTCCCTTGTTTGTATTTGATCGCAATCCTCAGAGAGACTACTAACCTGCATTTGTAGCTGTTTAAGAGCAAAACATTGACCCCTGAGCTCCTGTACAAGTCTGTCTCTCTCCATCTCCACAGCGTTTAACTCGGCCTGTCTTGAAAGACCACCATCTCTGTTCTTTGATGCCTCCTGCGTTTTTTCAAGGTTTTCTTGAAGCACCTCCAGCTCTCTTCCCTGTTCCCATAACCATGTTTGCTGTTTAACCAATGCACTGGGTAGATTAGATAGACTACTGCTCCCCTGATTTATTTCCATGTCTTTCTTCCAAGTCTCTGATTCTGTCTTCAGGTTTTTCAACTCTGTTGTTAACTGAGAAATTTGACCAAAAAGCTCCTGTTTCTTTTCTTTTTCCCGTACGAGTTTCTCCTCCTGCTGTTCTAACCTATACTTAAAACATCTTTCAGTTTCTTTCTGCATTTGCTCGTTGTGCTTCAGAAGTTCTTGCCTCTTTTCTCGCTCATCTTTAAGCTTTCGTTCTACCCGAGACAGTTTTTCACAAAGCTTTTGCTCCTTCTCAGTTTTGATTTCCATTTCCTTCTCTTTGGCATGCAGCTCTGAGGTCAAATGCTGGATGAGGGCATCCTGGGCTTTCATTGAGACAGTATTGTCCTCTAGCTGTACACACATCTCCTCCAGCTTACCTTCTAGCTTTCTCTGTAGCATGAGCAACTCTTCCTCAGCCCTGGAGGCAAGCTCAGCTTGATCTTCCATTATCTCAATATGTTCTCTCAGCTTACTGACTTCCTCCTGATGATCCTCCTCCAGTTTCTTTATTTCCTGTGCCACGCTGCTGCAGATCTGAGCTTGTTCTTCACCCCAGTGCTCGGTGCTGAGGAGATGCTCCCTGCGCGCYYCCTGTCCCAGCTTCTCTACTTGTGACTYCCATGCACCAACTTTTCTGCGATGCTGCTCACACTGCTCCTGCAGTCTGCTGCGCATACACTGCAGCTGTTGAAGCAGGCTGCACTGGGCTTTACTGTGCTGTGCCTTCATGTGCAATATCTGCTGCTCTGCCTTCTCCCTAGGACAAAGCAACATGCTAACATTTCTACATCTTAATTCAAATCAATGTCATGGACGCTGAGGGAGAAACTTGGTTTTAGGGTACCTGCATGACTAATAAGTGTTGCTTATATAGTAAAACATGAAAAAGCTTTGAAAGTCAGGGAGATCTGTACCTAGGGCAATGCCCTAGAAATAATTGGGGCAGGGTGATGCCCAAATTAAGCACACAGAATTGACAATGCTCATATAATAAAATGCTATTCTCATTCTCACTCTGATAATAGTCAGAAAATATTTGTAACAGCACTAACAAATACTTTTATATTTTAAGCTTTATATTTTATGCAAAATATATATTTGTTCCTTAAAAGGTAGTGTAGGCAATTTCAGAGAAGCTAGCAATAGCAACCTAGCTTTGAAAGCATGAGATCCTGCCCTTTCTTCAGAGTGCTCTCCAAACACATCACCTCCAACACGAGTAGGACAACCTATCATTGCGGTCAGACTAAATGCAATGATTGGATAAACCTTTTACTGTTCTGTGCATTCCACAGAAGATTATTTAATTATAAAAATATATTTAGACCACTGCGTAATGATTGCTATCAGGATGTGAAGAAACTTCCAACAAGCATAATAAAAATGTTTCTGAAAAAAACAAAAAAAACATCTACTACACAGTCTTTGGTTATATTTTACCCTATAATTAGTCATATTCTTGTCTAGAACTAGAAGACAATACTGCAGTATAACTGCTTCAGAATTTTATTATTTTATTGAAGTTGGAGGATTTCGTTTTAACATGAAGTACTTTGATTGGTGCATTAAATACCTGGAATATCACTCTTATCACTCCTGCAATATACCTCTTACTACCCTAAATTTTACCTGACACATTTACCTGGAGAGCCTGAACAACTTTTAGTCACACCTACCTAACTAGCAGCACCTCCTGGTCCATCTTTAACTTGAGTTCTGCCTCCAGCTGATCTTTCTCTGAGGTGAGGCGCAGTACAATGTTACTGATCTCCCGAGCGTAGTTCTGCTCCAGATCAGCCTGTTCTCGTTGAACCCGCCGCTCCTGCTCTGGACCCCAGGCTCCGCTTGCAGTCTTACCCCTCAGCTCCGCTTCCAGTCTCTCCACAGTCTGGCGCATCTGCTCTGCACGCTCCTCAGCCTGAGTTTTCTGCTCCTCTAGTTCACTGATCTCCATCTTGAAGTTTTGTGAGATGTCCTTCCGCTCAACCTCCACATGCTGCCGCATCAGCTCCATACTGCGCTCGAAGAAGTTCACCTATACATTAAGATTAGTTCACTTTCTTATGAATACAAGGTTATGTTTTTTGCCATAATTTTTGGATCATAAATTCTCCGCTTGTGCCCTATAACTGTACATCATTACCATTCTGACTGTACACTGCCATTTTATTTGTATTCATTTTTACACAAACACACAAACACTGCATTATTATATTTACTTGTACTAATATACTTCTATTATATATAGATCTATATGCAGTATACACATTGTATTCAACAGTTAGATCCAGTCCTCTAATTTGATTGATCAAACGACATTCCAAGAGTCCTAAAATTGTAGTACTATCTGCACTATTGTTTAGATGTTAACTGTACTTCACTGTATTTGACTCTGTACTTGTATTTTTCACACATTCTTTAAAATCTGCAGAAGTGGATTTTTAATTGATTTTTGCCTGCTATGCTTCTACCTTAGTCTCCAGTTGGATCTTCAAGTCCTGAACCTCTTGCTCATATTTCACCTTCATCTGCTCCATGGCCAGTTCAGTCTCGATGCTCAGAGGGGAAGTCAAACTCTCCAAGGAGCCCAATGCTGAAACAGCACACCACAGCATGTGACCCACGTGCATTTCATAGGAAAAACATTAACTTTGCTTTCACTGTTGCTTACCGTTCTTGTCAGTGACCTGGGGCGTTTTCCTGACCACAGGAGATGTACCTTTCTTTATTTCAGGATCATCTGCAGAACAAAACAGGAAGAGCCATTTCATTCAACCATAAAAATTTTAGGGAGAATGAAATTATAATAATTAACAGTTATATAACAATTATATATAATTATTTATTAAAATATATAATTAATAAATATAATACAATAAATAATTATACGTAAAGCGTTGAAAAGTGTAAAATGTGTAAAGTGAAAAGTGGTTTGAAAGTACAATAATATTTAAAGCTAACTGAATTATTAATGTAGAAGTTTTACCAGAATCTGATTCAGTGGTTAGTGCTCTTCGGTTTGACCAGTCATGAGCAGACAGGCTCTCCCTGCATCGTCTGAATCTCCTTCCCGAACCCTGAGACTTTAACAAGTCCAGCTCTGAGTGCAACTCGTCATTCCTGTCCTGCAACTCCTGCATGGGGTAGCAGGGGCAGAGGCACAAACTCATTTGCACTATTAAAATTTTCAGCATTAGAGGTGTGCTCACACTGAACTGTTGTCTTGAACCGTGCCCGAGTGCAACTGTCCCCCCTCCCCACTACCTGCACTTAGGGTTACAAACCAGTGCATACTTATGTTATTAATAATGCAACTTTTTGTTTCAATGAAAGCACTTTTGCTTTTAATTAATTAAATATCCAAAATAAAGAAAACTCTTTCAAAAATAAAATGTTTATTCGAGGTATCATTTATGCAGAACAGTGTGAAATGAGTCACAGGATTAAGATTAATACTTAAGACAAAGAATTTATAAACAAAGAATTACTAATTACAGTACAGATATAATGACTAAACAAGGACATCTACTGACCATTCACTGTAGGGAAAACACCCACCAACATGCCATAAAACACACACACACAGCGTCTCTCATACCCTGCACTGCTTCTCATACTCCTTTATGATCCCTGAGAAGTGTTCCTCTTGATTTAGAAGTCCTGTACCATTTGGATCAAGGTCACCATACTGTTGTACAATAAAAACAAGCACAGAACAATTATCAGTCATGCTCCATAAAAAAAGCATTAAAGTTAACAGGCACTCACAGATACCTAACCTTGTCCTGCAGCAGGTGGTCCAGATCTTTCTGTAGTTTGGAGATGGTGCTCTCCACTTCAGACAGCTTTTTCTTCAGACTGCTGTTCTCCTCCTCCAAACGACTGTTCTCCTGTAACACACAGCTAGAGAGATTTAACCTGACACCACACTGACAGGCCCAAAGAAACATACACCACTAACCGTGACAGATCACTTCCTTAAAAAGTCATGTTCTGTTGCTAAGATCAGGGTTACCATGAAATGTAAGTCAACTGTGTCTTAAACAAATTCTAGGAATACTGTAAGCAATGTTTTCTCATAACTTATGAGAAAACTATATGAACTATGTACTATATGAAATTATAGAAATTATACAAAACTATGACATGATATCTAGGTCAATAATATACAGTTCCTGCACATTAACTGATGGCATTAATAAAACAATAAGGCATTAGAGGCGGCACAAAACATTTTAAGTTTATTTGCACTCGACAATGTGGCTTTAATTGTATTTTGAAAGTTCTAAAAAAAAAGAAGATTAGAATGATGTGAGTGGTTACCTTAGCAGCAGTGCAGACCTCCTCCTGCAGGCTGGCATCCTGAGCCCTAAGGAGCTCCAGCTCCTCCTGGAGTCTCTCCCTCTCCTTCTCAACCTGTTCCAGAAACATCTCACTTTCATACTCGGATTCACTCCGCAGTGCTAAAAGCTTCTCTCTGAACTCCTGCTCCAGACCCCTGCATTACAGCAAAAGACATTGTAGAGTATTGGCAAGTATCAGCAGATGTCTTCAGCAGATGACAAGAGCAAAACAGACTTACTTGATTTTGGACTCATTGAGTGACTCCATGGTGGTATGCCGATCGTCCACTTCTCTGACCAGCTGCAGGTTTCGGCGATCAGCCAGTTCCAGGTCAGCCTTGGCTTTGTCTCTCTCCTGGCAGGCCTGGTCTGCTAGCACCCTGAAGTAAAAAAAAAACGACAGCAAGAAGATATTTAATTCTGATCATTTGTCACAAGTAACATCTCAGCCTCACAACAGTGATTGGACGACAATTGTTTCAAGTACCAGAATAAAATAATTTGTTGAATAATTTGCCCCAAAATTTTCCATCATTTACTCACCTTCATGTCATTACAAATTTGTATGACTTTTTTGCTTCACAAAAGAAAATTTTAAATTAATTTGGTAGATAAACAACCCCTTGAGTTCCATTGTGTGGATATAGACACACTGGGACATTTCTCATGTTTATATATATTGTTTATGTTTAAATATTGTTTATGTTCCACAAAAGAAAAATGTCAAAAGTATGGAATGACTGAGGGTAATTAGTAAAAGGAAAATTTTCATTTTGGGGTCAACAATCCCCTTTTAAACAACATTTGATACAATGGTATAATATGGCCTCCAGGTGGTGGCAAAGAACCTATATGACATGATATTTAATGGTCTACAACAGTGCTGTGATCTTCATTTGATAATAAAGACAGATGTGATATGAATGTCACCCACTGTAAGTAGTTTATCTCATTCTTGTAGGAGACCAGAGCAGCCTGATGGATTCCATTTCCACTGACCAGTAACTCATTGTCCAGGGCCAGAGTCAGTTCAGCCAGACAAAGTGGCTCCTCCAGAGAAAATTCCAAAGTCTGCACACAGGTCCACACAACGCAAAACAATTTACATCTGTTAAAAGCATGCTAAGGAGAATAAACACACGCATTCTGTCTATTTCTTAAATGTGAAAAAAGATCAAATATAACAAGTACAGATATTCGATCACTACAGCTAGATTATTGTGGGTATTTGCGTGGCTGTTTTTGTTTGAGTGTTTTCAGCCCAATGCTATAGGATTGCTAAGGTGTTCTGGCTACAGTAGTTGCTTCCTATTATGCAGATCAAAAAAGCTCACTTTAAAACGTTTATGATATTCTGGTTCCTAGATGTTGATCAGGTTCATACTTCTTTATCAACAGCCAATCACAAATCATCAAGAAAAGGCATAGCAAAACTTTCTTCAACACATCACTCATGTACACAGAATACGCAGGTTAAGCTACTGTTTGGTGGTTGGGAAAGTTTTAAAAAATCCTCTAGCCCTAATTATTTGTACAAATACTTCTCACGAGTAAACAGTAAAGTGCTTTGATACCTGCAGAACATCCCTGCTGTTGTGGATGCCTTCCTCCGTCCACAGGGCGATGACTTTCTCTGGGCTTGTGCATCCTGATCCATCATCCAGCCGGGTCAACAGCCTTTGTCCCACAGTGGCTGACAGTAAGGAAGGGGAGGTGGAACGCACCACATGTTCTTCAAGGGCCTGAGACAACAGAGGGAATGACATGAGGAAAAATAAAGACAAAACAATCTAGAAAAATTGCTTGTCCAGCTGCAACGAAAGGCAATAAGATCTCACCACAATGAACAATGTCGCCCTTGACAGGCATGCATTTTCACTGACCAATAATAAACTTTCTTCTGGTGTTGTAACCTTTAAGCTGGCTTAAAGGCTCTGGTCACCACAAAATGATCACAAAACTCAGTATTTCTTATCAACCACTGAACACAGTTTTTTCTTTAGAGCCTCAAAATATGTGCCTAAATCCTCAAATGTGGAAAACTTGAGTTATGATACAGTTTTATTCTTTAGAAACAAAATCCCAGAGCTGGCACTTCACCTCTGAAATATCATCACCACATGACTCCAAACTGTCTTTAAATTCCCAGGTAAATACAGTACATGCAGGTATGAGGCCTGTTGTGCAGTACATTGTGTCAGACGTTAGTGCAGGTTTGGCATTGCCAAGAAACCATAATTTGTGCTTTAGTAGAAACTGGAGAGCAAACAAAGAGGCTCCACCTTCCTAATTAAGTTAATTGGTTCCAGGCCGTGCAGATCTCAATAACTTGGCTTGACGTTGGACTTCTGAGCTGAATCTTATTTGACAGTAAGGCAATCAATTCTGCTGAATACAAATTTGAACAAGTTTCAGTTGTTTGTTTATCCTAAAGAAAAATTATTTTCAT
>JAZGTK010003005.1:0-29013 GCA_036877625.1 Ambastaia sidthimunki | reverse complement strand
TGAACTTTTTTAGTTTTATTTTGTAAAAACAGATGCTTATCTAAATAAAATTTCTTTTTATTTTTGTCAGATAGCAGAATGGGAGGAGCAACAGCTGGATGAGGCTGTTAATTTCAATAATTGTAAAATAGACCCCGCCCCCTTTCAGCTGGTAGAGCGAACATCTTTGCATAAGGTAAATGATCTGCTGTGCTTGCAATGTGTTTTCAGATTTTTAATTGTTGGATCATTTTTTACTATTAGTCTATAACTTTATTCTTAACCTTCTAGTGATTAAGAAAATAAACTAAATATGTCTTTCTGTCCTTTCGTGCATTGCAGACACACACCATTTTCTCACTGCTTGGCCTAGACCATGCCTATGTCACCAGCACTGGACGCCTAGTGGGTGTGGTCTCTCTGAAAGAGGTGTGTTTAATTTTATTATCCCCTTCTGTATTCTTGAGAGCAATTTATTGCCACTTAATTTTAATGCTCGCTCAAGACAGTAAGCTGGAGGATTTAACGACTGTGCCTGTCTTTAGCTGCGTAAAGCGATTGAGGGCTCTGTAACGGTGACTGGTGTGAAAGTACGTCCCCCACTGGCCAGCTTCCGTGACAGTGGCAATAGCAACAGCGTTTCTGAAGTTACCGAGCTTCACAAGCTATGGAGTCGTCACAAGAGCCTGTCGTTGCCACGGGAACCCAACCTACCTGATCTGGAGGACGAGGGGGAGCAACCGTCCGAGGGCAGCCTGGTAAATGAGACTGAGTGCACGGAGCTGTCCAGTCAGAACAGCCCCTTACATACGTATGACCAATCAGAGCTGCCCTATGTCGATACCACGCCCCAAGAGGAGAATCTACCAAAGCTCCCCTATGACTGTACCCACCCACTTCAGGATGGCCCAGAGACATCCAATGAGCATTGCCTGACCCAGAACGAAGAACCTGTGAGTAAGGGAAGCCCCTTACACTTGGAGGGTCAACCAGAATGACAGCTGGTTGGTAATGCACACTCCATTTACACCATAAACCGGATTACTAAGTCAAAGTGAGGAAAACCTGAAGCGGTGAAGCACACTGTCTGTTCTGTACTAATTAAACCCCCAATCGCTGGTCCTGCCCTCACAAAAACACACTGTGTGTGTGTCTATCACGTCATAAGTACATGCTGCAGTTTGAGTGATGTTTGTTTTCATGTTGGTGGCATTTGTGTCAGGTGTTGTAATGCAATGGTTGTATTCGATGATGTCAAGGGGGTCAGACCCTGTGATGAGAGGAGCCTACTAAAGTTCTCCATGAAGTAGCCTCCTCATCTGGTCTGGGACCCACCCATAAAAAATTTTGTCCCCAGCCCCATGAATTTTAGCGACGACCCTATAAACCATAATGGGTGATCATTTTTGTGCATGTTTTAATGTATTTTCATCACTAAGTTGTGTGAATGCGGTTTGTGTGTTGTTCACACAAGTAACAGAGAGTGTGAGCAAGAGTGACTCAGCTCCACCTAGCCAACGCACCCATCTGCTGCCGACACTTTAAATCCAAATAAAATTGTCTCTGAGAGCGAAACTACAAATTTGTTCTAAATATAACACTTAATAACCCACACTGCAAGGAAACATGGAGTGTGGGGGGAGCAAAGGGTGGGCAAGAGACGACACAGAAGGCATTGAAACAACAAGTACATGATACAAAATGAGGTAAAGACAGGAAGGATACAGAACAGAGAGAGAAGGCAAGACAGTAGAACGAAAGAAAAAAGAAGATAAAAATGAACAGTGATTTTCTGTGTCACAGAGGATCTTTTAACCAGGGCAGTTTTGAAGAACATTGTAATTATCATTTAAATACTACACAGCAATACACAAACCTTTTCAATACTGAAAAAGGCTTTCATTGAGCACATGGTCAGTGTTGCCTGTAATCATGAGTAATGATAGCCCACGACGTGTCGACATGTTGAGCATGCTCAGATCTGCAGATTTAGGACCAGCATGTAGCGCCATTTAAAATGAATTAAAGCATCTTCCCTTGTAGCTCTAAATATCAATGTAATGTTATATCCAAGTTTAGCCTATAAAATACTTAATTATATGCATGCGCCCCAATGCAGTCATTTGCATGCTTAAACACGTGCACAGACAAAGCACATCATGGAGTTCTGGCCTGCTTTCCTGTCATTTAAATACAGTTATTAAAAGATTGCACAGGGCTGTTTTATGTATTTTTTGTTACTTCACCAGATTTAATTATGTGGCCCTGGGAAATTTTAATATCATTTTTGAGGCCAGATTTGTTGATCCTTGTTTGAAAAATCTAGTGTTTGACACTTTTCACATAGCTGTTCAAAATGTCACACTCAGCCACACCAGTGCAAACAGTTAATCACAGGAGTTTTGAAAAGACTTCTAAGGTGTAGATTGAATGGTGAGGATATAGAAACTAGCCTTTGTATAAATACCATTGCAGTCTTTACAACAGGGACACTGTGGTCACTGTGCAGATCTCATCCAGAAATGTTCAAATTTGAATCATCCATGTATTGAAATGTAATTCATTACAGTGATGGATATTCTGTGTGTTCTACAACTAGTCATTTTTGAATTTTCTTTATATGTAAAGCTTTATGAATTTATTTTTGAGCTTTGTCAACTGTGCAATAATGCTAAATCTTTAGAGTTAATGCTTGCCAAATAGAATTATTTTACTGAACATTGACTATTTCTACAGTGCATATTACTGAAATTATTTTTCAAATGCAATGTTTTCAAATGCACATAATGGATAAATACCGTATTAAAGCAGACAGACAAGTGAGAGGAGATCTGTTTATGATTCATATTTTTTTAAATGCCTTCAAATGAAAATTGAAAATGACTTAAAAATTTCTGCTTTCACAATTTCTAACATGTTTACTGGACTTCAGAAGTGGAGTTGTTACAGTATTACATGCTAAAACCACAGAATGTTCTGCTAGCATTGAAACTATGGTTGCATAATGCTATGCAGTATGGTCAAGAACAGCACAAATACCCCGAACACAGCATTAGCAAAGCTAAAAAGCGAACAGTTACACTTCTTATTTGTGCACTGCAGAAATGGGGATAAAGGGTTTGATTTAAACAGATCAAGACAAGTGGACCAAAACCTTTAAGCATGACACTGTAACTTCCTGACACAGCCTTTCCTTGTTCCCTCAGAAATGCCTGCTATAGGTTTCTGTGAGTTGTCCCAACAGCAGCATAATGTTTCCTCAACCTTTATTCCATTTGCTGCAATAATTAGCTGTTTTGTAACATTTGAATACAGATTCATATAAATCTGGGATAACTTAAGCTGGGGTAACTTAAGCTGGATATCTTTACATACATTGTGTCATGTTTTGTCTGTTTGCAGCTTGTGCAGTTTAAATCAAGCCCATGGTGTGTAAATTGTCTGCTGATATGCCACACATTCAGTGTAGAGTTAAGCAATAAGTCTGCTCCCGCATTCTTAAATGGTTTTTTATAAAACATTTGCTTGTACAGAATACAGGGTAAAACGGTATGTATATGAACTCTGCTCACATACCCTGTACATATAGAGATAAGCATATTAAATCAGCTGTAACCATTATTTTTCAGAA
Source organism: Ambastaia sidthimunki (assembly GCA_036877625.1). NCBI lineage: Eukaryota > Metazoa > Chordata > Actinopteri > Cypriniformes > Botiidae > Ambastaia > Ambastaia sidthimunki. The sequence continues at coordinate 25,403 of JAZGTK010003005.1, read as the reverse complement.
AACATGGAATTGTTTTGTACGCCAGTAAATATTAAATTTCAACTTTAAAGATTGTTTCTGTCCCATGCCAAATTCATTCATGTAGGAAGTATCATTGCTGTGGTTTTCGATATCTTAATATCTGTAAAACAAGATGCTATTTGCATTAGGTATTAAAAAGGTTTAGGGACTATATATTTAAATTATTTTACTGTTTTGTGCATAAATCATACAAAATGTATGAATGTTTATATTATGTTTCATATATTAGGCAAAAACCTTCAGCACAACCTCACAAAATATTTATGAAAAGAACTGTTTCTCCACAGGGAAAGAAAACATTGAAAGATAGTATTTAAAAAATCAATCAAAAATACTGAATTAGAAAAGTCTGCGTTATATGGTTTGCATCAGAGAACCATTCAGACGCCTTAACCAGCAATAATTCAGCACTAAAACCTAGGAATATACACATAACTTTAATGTGATCATAATTCACACATCTGACCTCATACATTTTTTGTACAAACAAATAAAAAAATTCACACATTGACATTGTGACATTACCGGTCCATATTTGGGATAAAGACAGAAGATGGACTTACATTGCCTTTCCTACATGCATCTGCAACAAATAAATGCAGTCTGGAAAGGCACTGAACATATTCTTCCTGCCTACTGTTTAATGTAGCTGCATCTCAAGGTTGTACAAACTAGCAGCTTCCAAAAACCTGTTCATTCAGCAGCCAAACACATAAAACATCTACTGATGTGATGCTGGAGAGAAGAATGGAAAGAAAATGATAAAGAATTCTCACTCATTTTATAATATACATCACACAGTGATCATAATAACAGGCACATTCTATTCATAGATACATCGCCCATCAAAGCAGATAATCTTCCTCTTCACCTCAACTCTTCTGGAGCAAAACACACAAGCACTTTCAGCATGTCATCCAACTGAAAATAAAGATCTGGGTTTGTTCCTGTCTCTCAGGAAACCCACAGTCCTGAAATATTAACAACATCTCAATTTTACAATGAGCGTTACAGTCACAAAAGAAAAGCATTTGAAAACATAAGTTTCTCACAGAGATATTCGAGCTTCTTACAGATGTGAACCACGAGGCTGCTGAATCAACAGAGAGCACAGATAATGACATCACATCCGCACGCACAGTGGAAACTGGTACCGTAAAGTCACTATTGTCCTGTTCTCAGTCAAATGAGGAAACGGTACCCTGCTGTTTTTTTCTTTTTTTTGAACTCTCAAGAAAAACATGGAGATAAGAAGGAGGCAGGAAAAAAAGAGAATAAAACATGCAGAAAAGAATTCATTGGCTGCATCCGAAACCTAAAGCAGCTGCCTAATAAGTCAATGACTTTACAGTCAGCGTTTGTGTATTAAGGTACACCAAGAAACTGGTTTCGGAACGACTACCAAAATTCAGTGATGACTATGAATATATATATGTAGTGACTGCAATGCTTATGTCAAAAAACATGACAAATATTTATTTATTCCTGTAAGTGCCTTTTTTAGACACCTCGTGTTTATCATTTCCAACAACTGTCCAACTGCACAGGATTGTGGAATATCATAAACAGAGAAATAACCACTATGTTGTCTTTAAAAACCAATCAGATGAAGACATCTTAAAAGACAGCATATTAGGCAAACGTTGGATATGAACACCTCCAGCTCATTTTTAGCTTTCAGACACAGCCATTATCTCTGAATGCATAACAGACTGGACAAACACTTCACAGAAGGGTACCACAAAGGGAACAAGACAAAAGGGTGAGAGACATAATGTTACTCCTTTTTTAACCTTCTTCCTGTTCTTCTTCCTCTTCCACCTCATCAAATGACAGAACTCCAGAAGTATCAGAGATGCTTCTGCAGTGTCTGTACCAGCGGATGACTTCCTGAAAGACGTTGTCCTCTCCTTCCTCCACATCTCTTCCATCTTCCTCCTCAGGTGAGAGACCAGACTCTGAGTAGGAAGTGGAGTAGTAGCAGGAGTCTCCTTTGCTCCACAAGGGCCTGCGGTCTGGTTTCGTGGCCCTGTTTCCCTCCTCCTCTGAAAGCCGAAATTCTTCAGCCTCCTGTGGCACTTCCTCTAAGATGACGGGGTCATCGTTCTCGGTCTGGGTGGAACCCGGTTCCTGCATTTCTGCTTGACTGAGCATGCCACCAGAAAATTGGATTTCAGCATTGTCTGTCTCAGCCTGATTTGGCACTAGGCAGCTTTGATTGGACATTACAGCATCTGAGGGAGGAGCAATAAGTAAGAACACCTAGAAAGGCAGAAGAAAGAGGGTGGAAACAAAAAAAAAAGAGACAAACAAAAAAGAAATGATACAAAAAACAACATAATTTGAATAGAATAGCAGAATAGAATAGAATACAGAATATAAAAAAGCAGAAGATACAGAAAAGATTGAAAGGAAAAATGTAGAAGTAAAAACAAACTAACAAATGATTCTAAATGTTTTACATAAATAAATTCACAAGATGATTTAAAGGTACAGTTCACACAAATATAATCAATTTCATTATTCAGGACTGAATTCCTTCTGTGCAACACAAAAGGTGGAATTCTAGATGAATTCAGAGGGTCTTTTGTGTTTCACAGATAAAGGACAAACATTTGAAAGGACATTAGGGTGGCAATTTTGTTTGTCATGTCCTCTAGAAGCTTCTGTAAAAAAGGAAATTCTATGTGTGCATAAGCATATTTAACAACAAAAGCTCATTCCTTTCTTTCTTCCTCCTTTCAATCATTCATTCATTCATTCAACATGATGAACAAAACATGATGTGCAATATCCACACCATAATATTTGTATTCATACTCACCTAAACTCTGAGTCGTACTGATTTGCTCAACATTGGGAGCAGGATCCTCTTCATAAGACTTGTCATCCATATCCTCCTCATCTACAGAGGTCCAGGCACGTAGTTTGGCCTCTGCTATGGCAAACTGCTCAGCCACACCTAAAAACAGCAATCATTTCAAATAACATATTCACATCAGATACTCACTGATGGTCATGCAACAACAAAGATGAACAGAGATGAGACAGAAGCTTTCTGATGAGGCTTTGAGACACTTTTGAGCAGAGAGGAGAGGAGAAGAGAAAAGGATAGATGAGGTAAAGGATAAATACAGGAACATGAAGGATTAGCAGGTTTAGGAACTGTTTAGGAACCTTCATTTTTAAGAGTGTACATTAACTGCAAAAAGGTTCCTAAAAATAGTGTAAAACACACTTTTTCATTATACATGCCTATCAGTTTTAACCTAAAGTCTTGATACAAATGTTATCTCTTTAACGCTTTGCTGCTAGTGAGGGACCCACAGCTGTACTAACAGGGTGGAAAGACACACCCACCTGCTGCAAATCGAGCCTCCTGCTCACCCTCACTGAGATGGGAGTATGAGTTAAAATGGGACTGCAGTGTAGCAGATTGAGGGTCTAAGGGCTTAGACCAGCCCTTCCACTCGATCAGATGAGCCACCCGTCCCTGAGCCATCGCCGTGGGTTTGGTGACGTGATCCTTCACCACCTGTGAGATGCCTGTAAAGGGAAGCAAAAACTATAGTTACAGATTAAAACACAATAACCCAGCACATTACTAACAAGTGAACCTGCTTAAGAATGAGGCTAGGTGGTTAAATCCTCACCATTAAATGATGATCTGGCCAGAGCTGCAATTTCCTGGATACTAAGGGCTTTTCTTGACTTGGGGAGCATATCAATCTGAAAGTCATCAACCTGAAAGGAAGTAAATGATGCACCAGTATTAAACTTATGGCTAAAATAATAAGCCAATAAACATTGTCATGTTACTTTCCTTTAGAATGACTGATTTTTAAATTGTGTATTTTGTTGAATGTGGAATTTGGCCATAACATGAATAAATAACTATTCAGTCTGAGATCTGCTAAAAGCAGATGAGTGAAAAAATTACAATTCTAAATCACTTTAGAAAAGTTTTGTTTTTACTTTTTAAGTAATAAATGTATGTTGATGCATGAGCGCACAGAGCTTACCAACAGCAAGACGTGCTTTTAAACAGAAAGTGCTCGGTTATACATTATCTACAACTTTTGCTAAGTTAGCATTGAATGATTGTTAAGGTAATTCAAAGGATTTACTAATAAAAATCCAATATCAGCTAATATAACCCAGATTTAACAATGCAGACTAATAAAAAAACACATTTTTGTAGTATTTGTATGTAAACACTGTTACGCAGCAAAGAGCCAAGAACTTTACTTTAATGATCGTATAACATTAACTCTTATTCTACTATTGGACTTATTGTAAAGACTTTCAACTAACAATCTATCTAAACACCTTCAAATAACAGTAAAATCTAAAGCCAGTGACAGCTTACATTCCACTCTAAAAACACGTCAAATCCACCAATTAAACCTCAGACAATTTACATGCTTTGAGTTAGACTGAAAGGTTGATGCATATGGTAGCAGCACTGGCTGCAAAGCGGTTCTGCAAGAGATCACTTGACATTATTAATCAAGGCAGCTCAGACATATTTGGCCAATAAAGGCTCTTCATGTGGCTTGTTAATCTGCAAACAGCATTTGATGCCATGTCAAAAAATATTAGCCTGCAGTCCTCAACATGATAATAAAAGTCTGGCCACAGCTGAGGGCTAATGACCTCTGGCATCTGATGTTATTGGGCTGCATGACCGAAATATAAATTGACCTTCAGCAATGACATCCACTGATTTAAACAAGATGCAAAGAATGAGTTACAAGGTTCCTGTTTGTTCCCTTGTACTGAAAACCTTTCAGACACACAGATCTAGTTTCTATTTTCACTTAATCAGGTGAGGTAAAGGATTTATACGCCACAAGACCAAAGTAGGCCACTGTATCGTTCTGTTTTATGCATTTCAGCCCTCAGCCTCATTCACCCCCTATCAAAGAAATCACACAGGTGGTTTTTGATGCACGTGTGTGACATCATCTAGGATAACGGTAGATACTTAAACCAGATTGGTCTCTAAAGTACATAAGGAAAAGCTACTTTTAAAGAACAATACAGACACCAGCTGCCAGCCATCTTTCAGTTCAGTATGTGGGTCAAATATTTCTCTGTGATTTGGGGTTAGCTGTCACAGCAGAGGCGAGAGACATGGGTCAGAGTGATTGGAATTAGGTCAATTAAACCTTAAATCAAAAGACATTTGTTTGCCTTTCAAAAGACAGACGTGATTAAGAAACGTAATAAACAATAAATACCGATTCATTCCAAATGTCCAAAAAGTAATAGGTACGTTTTATTTATTTATTAAACCATGAGTCCATGCATCGTTTGATCTGAGTAAAATGATGCAGTGTTTCTCAAGCTGTAAGGCTGTCTATATAAAAACAAGATTAGCCTCTTAATGTCAAATTTATCTTCGCAATTGCAACCGAATTTAAGTTGCATTGAACAATAACGCATCTAAAATAGGCCGAGCGCGTGCCACCTGAGCTCACCCCATGAAAAGCAACACAATGCAGTTAACGCAATGTAAGGTCCCGTCGTTATAGCAACAGGTAACCCGTGAACCATCTGTCCCTGAGCATCATTAATTCCCATTGACCATGCACAACACGCAGCCACAGCTCTGCTGTGCCATTTTATCCGAGCTATTGGGCTGCATTGTGTTTATTCACACATATACATACATATATAACTATATATATTCCAACATGTGCATTTACATAGGAAAAATCTTCCTTATATATAAAAGAATGGAATAAAAGAGCTTAACTAAAATACCCGTATTAAAGTGATGCCACAAATGTTAATTACAGGTGCATTTTGCGGCTAATTGATGGCTAGAAGGTGATGGATTAGGCCTCGTTAGATGAATCCTATCTCTGAAGTGAGTGACACAACAAGATCACAAGTATCACTTGGTATTGAAATATCGATTAATGATCAGATCATTTTCATAAACAACAGGGCAACAGCTCCTGCCAACGGGCGAGCGCTGTCACCCTCCGTTATTATTAATCCATAGTACGTGACGGCCCATTGCATTACCTTCATCATTAACATCAACACTGACGGTGCAGGAAGACACGAGATAACCATTTTGTCACGCTTACCTTTAGATTTAGTTGGGGTAATGCTGTCAAAAGCATTGCACATGGGTACAGCATTAGCGTTGGATCTGGTAAGAATAATCCTGAAGCCGTCTTCGGCAGCGAATAACAGACCACCAGCTTTTGTTTAGCATCAGAGAGCAAAAGTAGAAGGGCAGAAGTGAGCGCTGTTAACCCACGAAACGCGTCGTCCGCAGCGCACTGAATCTCTCCGACAGCGTCATCCCACCTGTAATGCGCGCGCTCTTAAAGATACACGAGTCTGTTTCACACCAACGGAGCTGCAATTAATGCATGTCGATTTGTACGCAATGCATTTTTCATTCTCTAGGTTCATGTGTGACAGTTTGTAATGCAATCATGTTGAGATCATGGAATACATGCTATTCAGCCCCAATTTATGTTGCTGAGGCTGCTAATACGCGTATAATATATAATAAACATATATTATATATCTAGATGAAAAGTTGCCTCTAAATCTGGCGTATAACTTGACCATTGTTTTTTTTTCGTCGGCATAGACAGTTAATTGTGCACCAATACCTTCAACTTTAAAGGAATTAAACAGATGAAAATTCTAAGGTCCAGAAGCTCTGATAAAAGCACTGTGTGTTTCCCCATACACAGGAAGCCCATTTTTTAATTCAGAACCAGTCAGAAGACTAACAGCAGAAGGCATGTGACACTAAAGTGTAATAAGCTTCTTGTCTCAAGGGTGGGCTGTGGTTTAAAATAACTTAGAACCGGAACTGACTATCTGTGACCATGTTTGTGTCGATTCATAATAGTGCGAGTATTGCCAAAATGTTTTTTATTAGTAATTAGTAACACGCCTGTATGGCAACACTCGTCACTCACATAAACGTGCTGCAAATGATAACTTCAATCATTTCAGGATACTTTGTAGAATGTCGGTATCTACTAAAACATCACACCTAAAATAAGTTATTCTTCCCTTTCTGAAGAATTTACAGTACTACAATATATTGCAGTCAAATCAGTTTGTATTCAGAAATGCGCATATTTCAGATTCAAGGTCAATATCGTAGCAGTATATTTATGAAGGACCAAACCTACAATTTAAAATAAGCAAAAAGAAATGAGATTTGTTTTATTAAATGTAGCACTAAAGATGTATTTGTACTGGTTTTTTTTTATATCCCCACATTTTTATAATTGCAGGTTTGGTCCGCCATTGGAGGTATGAGAGCACAGTCATACACTGAACACTTTATTTAGAAAGCTTTATTTATTTGACAGTGCAGTTTAAGCGTTACAGTGTAAGAATCTGCTCTCATACGTTTGACCCACGGCCTCTTCTGGCAGAAAGATGAAGGACAGTGTTTCAGCATAAACCTGCAGTTCACCAAATCAAAAGCAGACTGCAGTAAATTCCATTAACTCCAGCCCCCAGATTCCTCTAACACACACTACTTAGCAACTTGATAGTTTTTTATTATTTGCCATGTTTCAAGTCTCCAACGTTTCCAGTTCTATGTGAAAGCATTAATTCCTTAAATAATAAAGAGCAAAAAATATTTACACAATTTTTCCCAATAAAACTAATCAACAGATTATTGTAAGCACCTCTTACCATCTGGAACAAAAATCAAATCTTAAATACAGGGAAATTGCCATTTCTGTTGGAAAAAAATAAATGGCATTACACCAGATTTTTTAACTTTTAATTTCTGAAAATAAAAGAAAAAAAACATTCATATATGTACAGATCGCTCCTGAAATGTTTCCACTTTGCAAGTAGAAAAGGCTTTTGGATCATTACTGTCATTTCATCAAGTTGATTTTTCTATATGCTTCAAGTTTTAATGATTTCTCTTAAAAATCCACTGCAGGCTTGCTCAAGGAGGGCTTCCACGAAGACCCTGATCAGTTCTTCAAGAGAGGTAAGATGCAGAAGTGTCGGGTGGGAGGCAGGACATGGATGGCTTAGTTAGGAAGCATGTTGGACCCCCTCCTCTTCCAGCAGCACTATAATCAAAGTCCATCCACCATCATCCTAAAGTTTAACAGGTCCACCCCTTGCCAAAGTATACAGGAAGCAAAAAAGGGGAAAAATACAAACGCTACTCAAATCGTCACTTTGAGAATTCAGCAAATACTATGCTCCTATTTTTTTCCTCTGTAGATTAAAAATGTGAATCTTCTCCCACACGCAAAAGAAAATCCTCATTATAAGAGCTCCATGTTTGATCTGACATTACACTTGATCCCCATCATACCTTCCTCTACACAATATATGACAGCATCTGTTTCGTCATATCACGTTGCATATAAATCTATTAACATGTAAGAGCAGCGTTGGTTTGTACGTTTTTTCCAAGAATTTCTCATAAAATATAAATGACGAATTAACGCGTTTTAGCAGTCCTGCAGTTTTTTTTTTTTTTTTAGTTTTATGTTTTTGGTGGATTTTAGCCACAAGTGATACAGAGAGCAAAGGAAATAACAGAGAAATGATTGTAGTTATTATCTGAGCCACCCTGAACAGATAAGATTGGCTTCATGAGGATCAAGTTCGGCTTGGTATTCTCCTCAATAGTCCCAAGCACTGGTTTCTCTCCAGTGCAAACTGGGCTACTATGGTTCAGCATTAGCTGTTGTCAGACTCATCCTCAGCCTCCCGTAACCAGGTGAAAAAGGCGGTAACGGACTTCAGGGCCACGCCCTTCCCTAGCTGCTCGGCTGGGTCTTTGCTGGACTCCCATTTGTAGAAGGCCTCCTCTTTGATCACATCCTCATCGTACAGGGCATCGAAAAACATCCGTAGTAAATCTACATAAAAGATAATGCAATTTAGCTACACTTTCAACAACAGAGGCTGAAAAAGCCATGCTTTACATAGGTTTAGTATAGATTGATGTATAGACTGTAACACCATGTCCTAACCAAACAACACAGAAACACAAAATAAAAGTATCTTTTCCATGTTAATCAGAGTTTTTGTCCAGCCAAACTTTATTCCATGACAAAGATTGTGTCAGTCACATATTTGGAATAATGTTACAATAGTTTTACTGTAGTAATTTGATTATGCACTTATCGCTTTCATTGCGAACGGGATACAACAGAGCGCTTCTGTGCGGACAGACAAATTGCCTGTCGCTGGTATCTTGAGTCGTGTTTGGTTAGGACACAGTATGAGGACACTGTTGCCATGCAGCATTCATTTTCCATTAATCAAAATCCATTTGCAAATCAGTAGAAAAAAGGGACACTCACTGGCCGGCTGCTCCATTTGCACCATGAGGGCCTGTAGAGCATAAACAGCCTGCAGCTCCTTCAGTTCATCAGACAGATACTTCTGGAGAAGTTTGGCCTTTTGGGCAATCTGCTCCACATCCACTCTGTAAGGGTTCTCACCTGTGATGGTTTATTAATGCACAACGCAATTAAACCCAGATAAAATTAAAATTAATATAAGGAAGGTGGGGTGTACATAGAGGTTCCACTCACAGATGATGGCTGATTGACACACAGATGTCATCAGTGCTCGGACAAACTGATTAGAGCTTATCTGCTGCTCGTCCAGGTTAGCCTTTAAAGGAGACAAATACCAGTCAGTGATTATAAAACAGATCATTCCAAAACCCTTATGTTTGATTCAGGAGCCTTGAACCCAAGCCAAAACACACACTTACCTCTACCCAGTCATAGATCCTCTGGTTGTTGGCTTTATCCTGTAACAACCTGTCCAAATGTTTACTCATCTCCTCTGCAGTCAGCTCTTTCTTACTGGGCTTCTCAGATTCCTCACCTAGGGTGAACTCCATCTTCTGCAAATACAAAATTTTAATTACCTCCAGGTTCATAACAGCTTTTATATATAGGAGAGTGGGATAAGTGGTGCCAAAGAGATTTACTAATGCACAATCCCATTCCAAAAGTCTTGGCTGCATATTATTTGTTTATCATAAGCCAGCTGGGAAACGGCTTAAAATTCTACTGCAGTAAAAACTTCTATAGCAGTATTTGTAATAGATGTAAAAGTGTATAGTATAGTATTTTCTGGACTGAGGCAAAGTTAAGAATTATAACAAATTAGAATTATAATAAAGCCACGGACAAACCTAACCCCAAAGCATTTGGCACACCATAGCAACCATTTTGGGAAAAATTCTAATTTTAAATCATTTTAATTTTTATCCAAATAACAAGGATAAAAACATTGGCAATCCTCCAACATATGATATACATAGTAAGACCTGGTTAGGTTCGCTCTGACAAAAATTACACATCATAAAAAAATCTGCTTGAAAATTTAGATGCAACATTTTTCAGCATTATATAACTGAAAAATGTTCTCAGGTGCATCTCTCCATCACAGAAAACCGTACATGATGGGCTCTTCCTAAATACATATTCAACAATGACAGTCTAGACAAATCAATACAGAACAAGATGCCTTAAATGGCTTTTAGTACCTTCTCTGTAACAAACTTATTGACATGCTCATCCTTAGGCAGGAAGTCCTTCCAGCTAAGCCCCGCCTCCAACCACATTACTCCAGCCTTTTTGTGACTCTGAGATAAGAAAAAAGTGAAGTCATACAAAAATATAAATTAGAATGAAATGTAAATATTTAACAGTATAAAACTCACCAGTCCTTTGCAGAGAAGATTAAGTATTTCAACTAGCAGGACAGCTGCTTTTCCCATTGAAAGAAGAGGTTTAGACACCTCCCTGTAAAACAAGATTACATTTTCATAATTGCACAGCCGTAAACTATATAATATAAACATTAAAAACCATCAAATACTACATGAGCAGTGTCTAACCTGAAGAGCGGGCCCATGGCGATGCCTCCATCCTGCAACATGGGTGTGATGATCTCAGCCAAGTAGAGCCAAATGTGAGGAATGTCAATGGCCATGTCATCTGCTAGCTCCAGAATCTCCTGCAGTCTGGAGTCAAACCAAATCAACCATTAAAACCCAAGAGTGCACTGCCTCCCATTACAACATAATAGCAGCTGTCATAAATATGTAAATATGGTCATTTTGACTAAATAAACCTACATTTTTTAAAAAATCTACTATTTTGATCCTCAGTTCACAATTCCATCAGACCTGGTGGTTACAATCTTCAAATGTCTTTATGGACATGCCTGTGGCTATGAACTCACCCCTTGTAGTACTGCTCAGGAGGAAGTATTCCAGCACTAACCAGCTTCTGAAACAGCAGGCCTATGTGCTCTCTAGCGATGGTGCTGCGCTCCAGTGTGGATTCTACGCCATTCCGTACAAACACGAAGAGCACAGAGGAACAGTTCAGCTCCTGCACGCACTGCACTGCCTCCTGAGGACCAACAACAGAAGAGCAAAGTCAGTGGAAGTTATCTTCAAACAGCTGTTGTGGTTGTTTTTTTCCTGGGTGAATTTGCTAAAGGTGGAAATGTGTTTTAAGGTTTAAGATTTAAGGGTTGTAACGATGGCTCCTCGGTTCCTCAAGTCATTACTGAAGGCGCATACCTTTAGGTCATTGATGTGGAGATACTCTTCAATAATGGCTTTAGATTTCTTATCCAGCTCATCCTCACTCAGGGCTGGTTTGGCTTGAGCAGGAGGTGGTGGAGTAGGAGCTGACACAGGTTTCACTGAGAAAATCAAAGCAGTACAAGGGCCTTCAGTTTGTGAACCTCCAACATCCCCTATTCCACTTACTCCAAACCAGTTCTCAAACTGGTCCTGTTATGAGCATTACTTTTGAAAAAAAATAGTTCTGGGTCCAGAACCTTGGTTCTGCACCACTTTAAGCACAGTTTAAGCATTTCTTCTAGACTGTTGATTCTCACCTGTATCTTTGCTTCTATCACGGTCACGACTTCCTCTGTCGCGGTTCTCTGTCATGCTGGACACGCGACGTACGGAATCGGGGGGTCCGCGGCTGTCGCCTCTACGCTCTTCATTTTCCCGGCTGAAGCTGCGTTTGGTGATGGCCAAACGGGGTCTGTCCAGCCCTCTGTCCCGCTCTTCACGCCTATCAAAGCGCTCGAAACGATCTCGGTCCCGCTCACTGCGATCTCTATCGCTACGTTCTCTGCTTGAGCTACTTCTGCACAAGACAGAAAAAGCGACAATCAGAAAACATCTGACATGACCATTACGACTTTTTTTAACTATGAAATGCTGATAATACTTGTTTGTGGCAGCAGAGCAAAAAAGGACAAGGCTTACCTTTGAGGCACTCTACGATCAGAATCCAGTGAGGATGATGGTGGTCCAGACTGCTGCAAAGCAGAGAAGCGGTTGAGCGTGCTTGTGGCAGGTCTCCCCTGGTCTGCTTCAGATTTAAAAAAAAAAAAACAAAAAAACAGCATTAGACCAGTAGTTGCCACAAACTGCAAAAATGCACCAATGCTGCAACCGTCCAGCTACAGCTTAAATAAACTGCTGGACTTTTCTATGATGCAAGTTAACTAAAACCTGGTGACTGCTTACCTTGATCAACAGTGGACTTGGCACCAGTACCTCCACTGCTCCCTTTGCCCCAGCTACCCCATGAGCCCTTTCCTCCTGGGGCCAGCAGCTGGTTGTTGAAATCACCAGGCTGGATAGAGCCAAAAGGGAAAGAAATTGGTTAAGAATAATCAATCTATTGAAACCTGTGTACAAGACATTCTATCAAAAATCCACACCTTTGTGATTTTACTGAGGCGGCTGGTGTCAATCGGTCTGTTCTTGGTGGTAATAGGCACTACGTTCCAACCCTCATCCTGTGTTTGGCTGCCACGACCACCTGAAGAGTGCGGCCCTCCACGGCCCCCTCGCCCCTGACTGGATTCTTTCTTAGACAGCAGTTGTTGCTGTACTTTAATCTGCTCTCTGTGTTCCTCCATCTCAGCCTCTTTATGGATCTGATCAATAGTCTTAGGGCCCTGATCTCCTCTCCTAGGCACCCAGTTGTTCTATGTGAGAGAGACCACATGAACATAGAGGATTAGAAGATAATGAACTTTACAATTTTAAAAACTGAAATCCTTAACTTTGTTACATAACACTAATTTGGTCAAACAAGCATTACCCTTCGAAGGTCTACAACATCCTGAAGCATGAATCGGATTCTAGAAGACGTCTTTTTCTCTTTAATGATCTTCTCCATCTGGTTGAAGTACTGATCCATACGGGGCTGCACACAAACAGTGACTTCAAATTACACTGTGGAAACCGACTGAAAGTGGCGGATGGTACAGAAAGTCAAAAGGTTTTGCTTTACCCTGGCCTTCTCAAAGTCTAGATCTTTGCCAATGGTGGAGAGCAGTCTGCAGAGGCACTCTAAGCTCTCCTCATCATGGTTCTTCAGGAGCTTCACGATGCAGTCGTGCATGATAGGCTCTGTCAGCATCTTCAGTTTGAACAGTTCTCCGATGAACTTGATGTTGCCAAGTGACCTTCTGCGTGCCTTGTCCTTGGCCTCCTCCAGCTCATCTTTCAAGCGTTGACGCTCCTCCTGTGGTAAAAATAAGTGTTTATTTCAACTAAAGTAAAACTAAATAAAAAGTCAGTTTTTCAAAAACTTGGAGACACATGGAGACATTACCTCAGTGGCAGCATCCAGCTCTTTTTGTTTCTGCTCAAAGATCTCATCATCATCCTTGTCTTTCTCAAACTCCTTCTGACAGCGATTGAGCAGAAGTTTACGGAAATTCACAGTGACTCCCGGTTTGTCTGAAGTGGGGACTTTAAGCTGATGGACAGGGCAAATACAATTACTTAAAGATGATAAGTATGTTTTACACCATTACAAAAAGGACACCACATTTTGCCACATAATAAAGTTTAAGAGAACCTGGTTGCCATAAGCATTAACACGTTATAAAACTGATTAAGATACTTGTTCAATTAAAGAAAAACAAACTAGGGTTCCTCAGTTCCTCAATCCCATCAGTGTAGGTCAGTGGCCCAGACACGTGGCACAAAAAAAAGTCATCACTGGAATCCTACAAAACATTCTAAACGGATGTTACTCACCCCCATAAGGCAGCGGCACATGTTGGCATAAGCTACAGAGAAGTTGGGTTCGGAGATGGCTTTCTCAAAGATGAGGTCAATGACGCCCTTGAGCCTCTCTTCTGTGTCTATGGTGAGCTCCGTCACCTGCTTCATCAGTTGCTGAAACATCTGTGGCGTGAGCTTGTTAAGGATACTGCGTATGCGGCGAAACAGCTCCTGCGTTTTTGCTGCCTCTGCATCGTCCTCCTCGTCTCCTGCACCTTTGCCTTTGGTTTGCTTCTTAACCGAAGGTGTCCAAGCATTCTCTGACTGGTTGAGTTCCACATTGTCTTTGAGAGACAAGCTGGTGATGATCTTGGGGTTGCGGCCAACTTGCTCTTTCCCACGACCAGGCTGAGGGCGTCGTCCAGACTGAGAGGGGTGCAACTTTTAAAAGTCAGTAAAGTGAGTAACTGCATTTTGAGGCGCACCATTTATTTTTAAAAGGTTTAAGTACAAAAACAAATCAACTGACCGGTCCTCGTCCTCCTCCAGACAACTGTCTGCCAAGGTTAGCATATGAGGGTGTGAAGTCAGGCCCACAGTTCAGCAGACTCCTGGGATCCAAGGGGCGCAAAGGTGTTTTATTCGCCTGTTGTGCAAATAGAAAGAGGGTAATTGTAAGTATGATTGTAAGTCGTAACACTTCAAATCTCTGTTGGAACCAGATGGAAGCTTTACCTTGTCCAACACCACATCACTGATTTGTGGCAAACCCTCAGGTTTGTGCATGCTCACGCTACTGAACTGAAAGCCAAGCAGGAACTCCCGGTCATATCGTTTCTTCTCCTCTGGGTTGATAGGCTTCCACTGCTCTGCAAGGGTACCAGTCAAGAGGAAAATGTTAGAAAGTCTTTAAAGATTTTATGGGTTCTGTAACTGATAGTGTTAAGGCAAATACACAGTAAATTGCTATCATCAAAAGGTCTCCCATAAAGTAAGGATCAATGTTCTCAAATTGGTCAACTGAATGACTTTCTAACCTTCTTTATATTGATACTTCTGTTCCACAGGTTTGGGTGCCTCCGGCTCAATATTCTCTGCATCAAGTTTGTCCTCCTTTTCTTCCCATGTTTCCTCTGACTCATCTGCTGTTGGGACAGGAGCTGGAACAGGGGAGGGTGCTTTCTGAGCAACCTCTGGCTTAGGAGCAGGCTTCTCCTCCTCAGGCTGAAACAGGTACAGAAGATTGGAGCTAAGCCAAGGTGTTCAATCTCATTACCGCTTTTTTACACTAGACATGACTGCCTAGTTAATTAAAAAATATGTACACCTTGCATTTACAGAAGGTGCGGGCAATAGGGTGGTGGCAATCAAACAGTTTTTTTTTCCACAAGTACTACAAACCTCTTTGAAGGCATCTAGAACATCTCCTACATCTTTCTTATTCAGATCCTTTATCTTCTTTTTCTTCTTTGGCACTGTTGTCACAGCAGCTAGGCAAGAAGAACAGACAAGGTCAGACCTGCTCTTGGAGAGGAGTGAAAATGTCAAAATGCTAAGCATCCATTCATGTTTTTCATACCTTGCATAGTTGTCTCCTCAACAGGGCAGCTTGTTCCAAGGGTGGGGATCTCCTCTGCTTTCTGCTCAACCTCCTCTACAGGTAGTTTAACAGTGCTAAGGCAGCTCTGCTGGACCTGAGAAACCACTGGTTCATCACCTGGATTAGTGGAGCACTCAGGCTTTACTTCAGGAATCTCTGCAGAGTCCTGAGGCAAACCGTTAAGCAAAGGCTGTTCCTTTGGCTCATCAATGGCCGACTCTGGAACAGATGTTGCTGTGTTTATAGGAGTGAAGTCTTTAGAAGCCTCATCATTCCCATTAGCTACAGTGGGAGGAGCCTCCACAGGGGTGGAGATGATGGTAGCTGAGCTAGGGTCAGGCACAGGCTCTATGTTGGCCATAAGCTCTGACTTTGTCTCCAAAGCTACCTCTTGCTCCTCCTCTACAACTTCTACAGACGCCTGCTCCACATCAATAGAGGACTCTTCAGGCTCTGCCTTCTGAGCAGGTGCTTCTGGGACCACTGGAGCATCGACACTGTCTCCAGTCTGAGGCTCTGAATGTTTGGGATTGCTTGTAGGGGGAGGAGAAGTCGAAACAGTCGGAGGTGCAGGGGATGCCATGACAACTTCAGGGTCCTCTACGGAGGGAACAGAAACCTCAGTCATGGGTGAAGCAGGTCTGACATCCAACACAGGTTTAGAATCAGTGGCTGAAGCGACTGCGGGAACTTGCTCGGGTGTTTTCGATGGAGGAGGGGTAGAGACAGCTGCAGGATGGGCATCAGGCTTCTCTTGATCATCTGTGGATCAGGAATTGTAAACACACACAAAAACTAGTTTGTGTAGGCAGACAAAATTTTGATGGTCTGTGCCAGCTTCAGAATCAAAATAAACTGACAGAAAACACAATGAATCTTTTAATACACTGTATCTTAAAGGCAGTTGAACAATGAATGAGAAATACAGCGCCACGTACTGTCTAGGGCAACGCACAGGTAAAGCACACCGAACGTACATATTCTTCATGCGAGCTCAAGTTCAAAGTTTATTCCTGATTCAAGATGGGCCAGTTTTAACTTACCATCTATTTACACTTATATCTGTGAGTGGTCGCAAAGCTCAACGCTGCAAATGCTGCTTTATGCAACATAAATGTGTTGTATATGTTGTAGCACAACAAATAAAATGTGCTGCGAGTCTTTTGCGTTATTTGATCAAATCTTTCACTGGCCGTTAAGGATTCCACCAATCAAATGATGTAAAAGGATTATTGGCCAATAACGATCAATGCCAGATTAATCAGAGCACCCCAACACTCACCAGATTTGATCACAGAAGCAACAGGGGGAACACTTTCCCCATTGGTCTGGACAGGACCACCTGCTTCAGGGCCAACAGTCTGATATACAAGAGAAATACAAAAGCACACAAACAGTTAAAGCATAAAAACAAGTTTCCATTAAAGCAAGTCAGTTCACACAGCGTATTTTGACATACTGAGGTAATGACAAACCTGTGGTGGAGTGGGTGTGGAAGTTGTTCGCCCACCAGACATGATCTCTTCTGTGATGTCACGTCCGCCCTGGTTGGGATCACGTATTCTAATCTGTAAAGGACAAACTGATTAGTCACAGAAAGAAAGAAAAACAATCAAAAACACACTAACTGCCATTGTCCCCACCCACCTGTTTGCGCTCTCTCTTGACTGGACCCGCCTGCTGAGGAGGAGGTGGCTGTGGGGGCGGGGCCTGTTGCTGCTGGGCGGGATTTATTATGACTGGCGTGTTGGCCACTGATGTGGGGTACTGCTGTGGTGCAGGGTAATAAGCACCCGCTAGAACAGGAAACGGACAGATAAAGACAGCTCTATCATTATTAACGTCTGGTTTATAGGGGTTAAAAAAACATGCTGAGTTCTCCACCCACCCGCCAAACAAGCACTTGACCCTGGGGAAAGGACAATAAAACTATTGATTTAGTTTAAAATAAAGCCTAACAGAATAAGAAACATTCTGACTGTATCGATTTAACAAATCCCAGAAAGTTTGTTGTCTGAGCTTGAGTAAAAGGGTGGGATGTGGTTGACATAAAAAGTGCATGGACACTGTTACAATACAACCAATTAGTTTCACAGAGGTGTAACACAAGCAGCCCTGTGTTTCAGACTCACCAGGATAACGCTGGGAGGTGAGAGGAGCGCCATGCAGCGAGAGACGTCCATTCTCTCTGCCCACACCTCTCCCCCCACCCCCCCGCCTCTCCCTCCCTGCCAGAGAGGGATCTGAACTCAGCCAAAAGGAGAAGGGAGGAAAGACAGAAGAAAGAGAAAAACGTGACCCCATAAGAACAAGTTCTAGAGATAAGTGCTATACGAACAAATGCTTTGAGATTTAAGGGAGACAGAAGCTGAGGTTTGGAGCTAGAACAGTTAACAGATGGTTGGGAGGTCAAACCAGCAAGGGAGGCCCAGAGCAGAGCCTCTTACCATATGTACCGTATTCAGCTGAACTGCTTCCAGTGTAGAAACCTGTGGATCCACTGGGTACAGGGTACTGCTGGGCCTGGGGTATGTATGGGGCACGGTACTGCAATGGAAAATTAACCGTTTTGGAGCTTTTGTGTGGGAGCAAATATAACTGTTAAAGGAGTAGATCATCCAAAAATTAAATTATCCTATAACTTACCCTGAATATTATTAGATTAAATAACTCCAATTGTGTATGGCTCAAAGAAGAAACTTACATACACCTAGGATGGCTTTAGGATAAGTAAATTATAGGATAATTTTTCTTAAGATAATTAACTATTCTTAAGATAGGTTACCTGTCCATGCAGGAAATAGGGGCCCTGAGTGTTGGCAAATGGCAGCTGTTGCTGGGGAATCATCATCACCTGTGAGGTAGGTTGGTAGACATGGGTGGGTGCAACAGACCGGGGGGCGCTGTTGGGTGGGACCCGGGGTGCACTGCCTTGCATGTTGGGCCTGTTGTAGTATGTCTGTTGAGATAGCAAGAAAAATTGTTAAAAAAATAAGCTGTATGTCAATCTTATGGTTTCCTATGAATTTAGTAACAAATCTGAAGCCACACTTGACTCTTAAATAGGAACGTTTAACAAATTCAGACTCTCAGAATGTTACATCATAAACTCCTCCAATACAAAAATAATAACAAATATATATTTGTTCTGATGATGAGAACATGGTGTAATAAATATATATTGGGTTTTGTGCAACATTTCTCTAATGCTTCATGGCTCGGTAACAGATCGATCCTTTGTGTAAATACTTTGGTTAAATAATGATTACGACCTAGTCTTTGCCTTCAGCACACAGGAGAACATTTCACTAGCTCTGCATTGATGATGCTCAAACAGCCATTTGTGGTAAAAGCCATATCTGATCTCAGTACGTTTCATTATGCCACATCCAATTTTTTCATTAAATATCCTGTTTTAATTGACTTCAAAGCAGGTGTACACTGCGGAATTTTGGCCGTCTGGGACAAATTATAAGAATCAGAAAAGATTCCTGGGATTCTAGACTAAAATCAGTAGTCTAAAAGCACTAGTTTGAGCTATTTGCCAACAGCTGATTAAGGACCAATCGCAATCACATTTCTGACTGTTTTTTGCGCGCATCGACGATCGTACAGTCTGACATTAATGACAACCGAGATCCCACAGTGACATTGCTGCAATCAAGTCTGTACAATATAACAAGCAACAATCGTAAAAGATTATTAAAAGTTATACAGCATGCATCAAGCTTATTATAACACTGAGAGGTCCTGACTATTTTGTAGGAGACAGAGAGAGGAAGAGGCAGAAGACAGAGGACCAGTTACCTGCAGTGACCTGAATCCACCCTTCATCCACAAAAAACAGCAGAAGAAAGAGTGGTGAGAAGATAGCAGAGGAGACGACAAGAAGCAGCAGTCAGTATGTTAGCCATCAGCAGTGAAAGCAAGCGTCACACATGCACAGTTTAGAAAAGCCTGAGAATTATAGTTAAGACTCGGAGGGAACATGGAGACTGAAGGATGAGACAGCTAATAAAGCTGCATGCAGCCTCCGACAATTAGGGTTGGGAATGAAGAACCTGTTTTTACTCCAAACTGGTTCCATTTTGTACAAAATCTCTAAAAATTAAGAATTTATGACAGTTGGTTTTGTTAATGATGCTTGATTGCCAAAGCAGAGGGAAAACCCTGCTAACACTCCTGCAACACAGCTCTACAGCAAAGAAATTACATTCAAGAGTGTGACCAGCAAAAACTTTAATGATTTATGAACAAACTTTTAAACTGTCTACTGTGCTCAAGTCACTGACAGAGCATAGCCAGGTGTCAGCAAAATAATTTGCTATAAATTACAAAATTGCTGATATAGAACACCAACCTTAAACTAGTTTCAATGTTTGGGTTTAATAGAACTTTTCCAGCTTTTAAGATTTAAGTATAATTGTTTTTGAGTTTAAATTTAAATAAAATGATCGTCTGTTTTAAGGCATACAAGTGGTATTAACATTTTATGGTAAAATGCTTTTCTGGTGGTCCAGGAAATTTTTCTCCCCTGTATGGGGTCTCTGGCCCCAAAAAGTCTGAGTACCCCGGTTCTATGTACCCAAGATAACACTCAAAGGTGTGGTAAGTGACTTCTGAGAAACGCTGTTAATATTTAAAATCAACACTAACAAAAACATGTGCCCCTTCACTGTGCCACCCTCAAAATAACAAACACGCTGTGCAACACAGCTGAATGACATACATTCTCTATTGCTGACTGGCTATGAGAGGTGAGATTGGTCCAATGCACGTCTATTTGTTTCTCCTGTTTACACTATTTTTAACAGCATTTCCCAGAAATCACATGCTGCACTTTAAGTTTCACAAGCCTTACTAACTGACTGACACACATTTGGAACAAATGTAAAGGTACAAAAAAAAGTTGACACTCTCTGGAGGGATTGTTGATTCCCAACCCTACTGACAATGGTAAAGAACACACGGAAAAGACCTGAAATTGGGGGAAACTAAATTTAAGATTTAACTTTTTTTTTTATTAAGAGAAGATTTAAATGAAGAATGTTCCAGTTTGTAAAAATTGGTAGTACCTGTTGGTGCAAAGCATGAGGGCCTGGGGCAAACTGGGAGGAAAGTAAAGAGTAAAAGTTCAGATGCACAAAAGAAACAAACTCTGCCACACACAGTTTTTCCTTAATGACAAGCAGGAATTTAGAGGGGCACAGACATAGCTTAGCCACAAAACAGTGAATTCTGGTAGTGAAATCTCATATGGAAACCAAAGCAGAGTTAAGGATGGTGTACCTGTCTGGGCTGTGGTGCAGTGTTCATCTGTGGTGATGGAAAGACAACAGAGGGAGGCTGGCCTGAAGGATAGGCAGCCTGCAGAAAATATAAAGCAGTGTCAGAGGACTCTGGATAATCCTGGTTATGCTGATGTTTAAAAGCTTTTTGGTTCTTACCTGGGATAGTCCTGGTGACTGGGCGGGGTGGGGAACAGCTGGGGGTCCCGTTATAGGCTGTGGTGGTTTATTCATTTCCTGTGGTTCTGCATGAGGGGGCCTCACACCTGCCTGCCAAACTAGTGAGTCAGCAAAACATGCTTAATAATAGGTTACAACTAAACAGGTGCTTTCAAAGACAGTGCTGGTATGACTCGCATATTTATAAAAGCATTCCATTGCCAACATAAAACGAACCTGATTTTCAATGATAAACTATGACAGTAGTTTGCACTGTACTTTTGATGGTGAAATAGTCACTATATATTCGGTCACTTATGGGTGCAGTTTAATTATGAAGAGCTTTGTTTACTCACCTCCAAATTAGTATTCTGAATCCTTTAGGAGTCCTTGTGTAGTGTTCTATCTATGTGGATGACACTGCAGAAAATAAAAAGTATAAAAATCTTAGAAAGAAACGCACCAGAGCATGGAGCAATTATTAGTCAATGGTTTACATGTCAATCTATGATGCCTCAAGAAGCTGCAAACACAAAAAATAAAAACATTTCAGGAGAATGTAACAGTGCTGTGAAAGTCTTAGCCACAAAGACTTTTGTACTGTAGTTTTGTTGGTGATAGTCCTTATATAGTCGGTCACTGATGGATGCTGCTTAATTATACCGGGTTTCATTATACACTGACTAGTTGTTAATGAAAATCAGTGGTTTTGTATATTTCTATTGTGGATGACTACTCCCCTCTTTAAACACCTCTGGCACTCACTTCTGATAAGAGCAAGGTCAAGTTCGCCCTCAAGAGCATCTAGATGTATCCCCATGGTAACGCTTTTTCAAATGCACCATTATGTGTCATTACTGCCGTACCCTTTAGTACTTCACTGTTAACCAGCATTATATAACCACATAAAAAAATTTTGAAAGGCCGCATTACAGACAACAGCAGCCAAAACTATGACTAAACACTAGGGGTGTAACAATATACCAATGTCACAGTTGGGTTCATATCACAGTTTTGGAACCACAATTCAATTCAGTTCAAAGTGTTTGTTGTGGTGACGGGGTTTATGGCAAGGCACAAACAATGCTAAAGAACACTAGATTCACTTGTACCTTCATAATAATAATAATAAATAATAATACTTGAATGAGGAATTCCCTACCAAGAAGTCCTGCATTTTTAGTAGGAGCTACAATTTTAGTAGGAGCTACAATTATTGGTTGCATTCATGTGCTGATTTATATTTTTTGCTGTTTTTGGAATATACTTGCAGAAATGTCATTCATAACTACTAATAACACAGTTAAACTTTGTCACTGCTAACCATAGTTCTCTTAAATAAATGAAATTTAAACTTTTTACTGTGGAGGTATCAAGAGCGTTAAACATGACTGCAGCAAAAACAGGAAAGACTAAATGAACTACAAAACATACCAATGTAACAATATACACTGTGTATAGTAGCAAGTCAATGCAACCAGCCTCTAAAAAGCATAAACATTTGATCTCTATGAGTAAGTACAAAAAGGGTGGAGGTCTACTAGTGTCAATTCAGATAAGACCAACTCACACCCTTTAGATGTAATACACATACAGTCTGTCATAATCTCACAGCTCAGCTGATAAAGGATGACCATGCAGGAGAGCAGCTGGGTAGTTTAGACCAGGGGTTGTGGAGTAAAGTCTCTTCATTGTGGAATAAATCTGGGGGTGTCTGTTTGCCCCCGGTGACCCTCACACAATAGAGCAGGACTTACTATACAGCCCTGCATTTTTAATCCCAACAGATGGCAACCAATAAACACACCCTCAAATAAACACACTCAAAAAAGGAAAAAAAGACCCGGCTTTCTGAGAGGGTGGGGGTAATGCTGGGAAACTGTAACACGTGGGATATGCAGTTACTGAATGAAAAAAACTCAATGCATTACATTTTTAATGTTACACATTCATCCAAAATCACTAACATTGCATTCAGGGTATACATTTAATTAGTTTATGCATTCCCTTGGAATTAAACCCATGATCTCAGCATTGCTAGTGCCATGAATAACCATATGAGCTACAGGAATGCGTCTAAATGCATGTACGTGCACTGTCAATTTTTTATTTTAACCAGACTCGTATATGGGCTTTAGCCTGACTAAAATCGTATCAGTCTGTTTTTTTGCATAATCTGACTAACAGACCTGGATGATGTGATAATACCTCTGCTTCCCCCAGTATGTATTTGTGTTAATCAGTTAATACATTTGTGCTCATGTATTTGTGCTAATCGCCATTTTGCTCATGCTCTGACAGACAGATGTGTTGTGCCTTCTCTGTAACATATATGGGTACATATTCAATTACAATGATGTCAAGTATACCTGGACCGACAGATTAAGCTCATAGCTTGACTAAGCAAAAACCTATAGTAGCTCTGTTACCACTATCCAAGTACATGGACTTCATAGTCTTAAGACTTTAGTCTTAAATCCTAAGGATGACAGCAAACTGATTTCAAGAACCAAAAAACGTTACACCAAAGGCACCCATTAAATTCACTGAAACAAACCCACTATAGTAAATCATGTTACACAGCCATGAGGAAATAATAAAGGAGATGAAAATGCTAATTAAATAACTTGATTAAATCCTCAACATATTTAAACACTGAAACTCAAGGTAACCAGTTTCTCATATTGCTCAAGTGAAGCTCCAAACAGCCCACCCACCCCCTCCGCCCCAAAAGATTTTGACCCAACGACTGTTAAAAAAACGAATATATAAAAAGTTAAAGATGCAAACCAAAATGCACGAATACAAAATATTTACTTTAAGTATGATTTCCAAATGTTAACGTTTATTTAAGATCGACATCGAGGAACATCGAAACTGTAGGAAATCAGCAGACTGCTCCTACAGACGTGTCACACTGCAGCCATGATGCACTGCCGGCTAACAGCACTAGCCTCCATATGTCACTGACACGTTCACATGCACCCCACTAGTAACACTCTGACATTCTTTTTGTGACATTCTTTTTTCAACCCCAAAACCTATATCTTATCAAATAAAAAATAAAAAACAATCGAGGGACCTGTAGAAACTAAAAATCAAGCCAGGCCTTCTGTACATGTGAGGGGATATATCGATTTCAACGCACTAGCTTATTAGCTACCCCTTCCAAATACCCGCAATACTGAAAGCCGAGGGTTAGCGAGTGCACGTTATAACCAATGCACCAGTTTTGTTCAGCTTATCGTGTGCAAGCAATACTTTAGCAAAGTTGCTGGTAAGAATACATTCAAATTCAAAGTCATGCGCCACGAGAACTTACTCCAATGTCCGCGTGCTGAAACTCCTCTTACAACTCAGACGTTTAACAGTAATAAACGCTGTGGAAAGAGGCAAAAACAAGCTGTCTGCAGCCTACAAGACAAGTAATCCCAAACTGCACCACCATTACCGGCACGATCTCTATGGCCGCAATTTCCATGCTGCCCAAATTCCTGTGAATTGACTGCCAGAATGTGAACCAGTATGATTCTGTGGAACTGGAAAAATGTGTGATCTGGATGAAAGCACGATTCTGGTGTATAATTGTCAGGATGTTATGCGAAATATACAGCGACACGTCGATTAAAAGGCTTTAAAGTAGGAAAATGTCTGTTACGTGACCATACGGCAACATTACAACCGTCAGACTCAATGTAGGCCCACTTGGCCCCTGACGATTATGGTTTTATAAAGCGGCTATCGAAGTTAGCATAGGCAAGAAGATTACTTACCCGGCACCGCGGACAAATAGGAAACTTGAGAGCAGGACTTCGTCAACGTGTTTTTTAGAAGTTTATTATATTTTACTTATTTGAAGGCGTCTTCGTTTCCACGGGGATGTTTGAACTGGTCAAGTATGAAGTGGTGGCTAGCTGCTGACACTTTAAGTTTAAATCCCATGTAGCGTGGAAAGACGAGGAAAAAGTGACAGTATGTGGGGAAAAATAATAAATACAGTTTTCAGACGTTACTGCTGACAAAGATGATGCCCCCAGAACAAGCCTCTTGACTGGAGGTCCATGATTAAGGCGCGGATGGTGACGGATTGCCGGTAAGTTGATCAACGTCGTCTGCTAATAAACGCGATTACAACAGAGCCATGGTACTACAGCGTCTCTCCCCTTGAGCCCGCAAACCGGACGGAGTGCTCGTTGAGCCACGTGACTACTTCCGGGTTAATCAGCACAACCACATGGATCGTTAGCCAAGTGTACGAAGAAGACGGATATAATAAAAGTCT
>JAZGTK010003004.1:0-29015 GCA_036877625.1 Ambastaia sidthimunki | reverse complement strand
CAGAGGTTTATAGATGCGCGATGGAAATACGGAGTTTAATCGGAAAAAACGCGACTTTCTGCTGCGATCTGTCTTTCCGATCCATTTTCTTCTCTTTAATATTCACTTTTATTCCAGCACTTTTATAAACCTCGAAACAGCAACACAAAGGCAACTTACGCAGCGCAAAGCGACAGTAAATCCACAGAAAGACGGAGCGCGTAATTCCCAAACCGCAGCTCTGGATGAATGAAGAGAAGCGCGCAGCTGTTTTAAAGCGTCTCGCTGTGGAGGTGGAGACGCCAGGACGCGCCTCCCGTGACCGCGCCGCGCGTAACCACCCGCAAATTAGTCCTAAATCCACCTAACCAGTGCTGTCGTCATGGAGACAATTCCATTGACTTTACTTGTTTCAGGATCGCAGTATTTATCAGGAACAGTAACTTCATCTGACCTTCACCAATGACTTTCCTTGTCATTTGAATAATTCAGTCACATTTTAAACATGATAAAAACTGTTAATTTAGAAAACCACGTAAAAACATTTAGGATACCTGCAAAACATTTTTTATTTTTGCTGTGTGGTGCGAGGACACATGATCGTAACTTTATTGCTGTTTGACTTTGAACTTTGGTTAGTTTACAGAGAAATATTAGTATAGACTAGTACTGGATTGTTATATGATGGTAATGGTTTCAGATGTGCATGTTAACACAAACATATAAAGAAAAATAGTTGTGAGTTTCCTCTGTGGTTGCTATGGTAACGAGAGTTGTGTCTGATACTGTGTGTGTGTGTGAAAATAAGTTTGCTCGTTTAGCTGCTCTGCTAGTTTACATGTTACTTAAACAACCATTGACATTCCAATGGACACAACAGCTACACAACTGCATGTCTGTGAGACACATTTTACAGAAGTGTGACTGAGGCTTGTTGTCTTTGCTTATCACCCACTGACTTAAGCATGTTCTGTCATTAGAGCGTTCTCTCAGAACGTTAATACAACGTTCCTAGAAACTTCCTAGTAAAAGTTTCTGTTACTTAAAGTGTTTGTTACTTAATGGAAACGTTGATGTGCACTTCAGTCATGAGAGTGAGGTATAAATGCCTCACTGGTCTTCCAGAGGAACATTTACTCATTTCTTCACTGGCATGTCATTTTCCAACCTAATTTTCCTCGTCAGTTTGTTCAAAGCAAATAACAGTGTGAACTGAAAGCTCTGAATAAACTTTGATTTGACTTCTGGTTTAATGTAACAGTCAAAAGTCGAGGTGGGTTTAAAACTGGTTGTTTTTATTACAAAGTCAGTTGCATTAGAATGTCTGAGTGTTGTTGAATGAATCACCATCTATGGAGACAGACAGGGACATTTCAGTCAAATACAATGTCTGCCAGTTCATTTAATGGCTTTATTCTGCTTGTCTATGTTTCTTTACACAGCGATGTTTTGAAACAGAAGTGAGTAGAGAATACATTTCAGGTATGGGTCACCATACTTGGCCAGCATGTCACTTCACAGACACACCTTAGCAACCCCATGACAATGCATTAAAACCATTCAGAATACCCTAGCAACCCCATAGCAACACTTTTGTTGTCAACAAATTGTTATCGTCCTCTCACTGAGGCATCATTTAATACCCATAACAGTCATTACTCAAAACAGACTTTGGCAAGAAGTTCAACCACATTGTTTGTTTTTCTCTTTACTGACGTACATGTAAAATGAGTCTGTTTAATGACAGTGTTATCACAGAGTCTTTTAAAGGACAGATTGGAGCTCTGAGTAATCCAGAAGCTTGTAATTGTAATATAAAAGCTGGAAACCATGTTATCAACTTCACACAACGCAAGTTCTGCTGTAGAATGAGTCTTCAGATGATTCAAATGAGCACTGATGAGGCTTCCAGACAGAGTGTGTTGGCAGTTTATACAGCGGTGAGATCAGGTTAAACAATGTGAAGTATTAGAAATGAGAGCTGGACTACAACAGATCATATGTGAGGATAAAAACACTCACTGATCTTTAATGACCAGGGTTAAGAGTAAATAAAGACCAGTCCAGGGCTGAAATATCGCCTATATTTATATACATAAAAGACAGATGTTTGCTGTCAGCATGTTTTCATTAAGCACACACAGCTCTCACTCAATGACCAAACACACACACTCACACATGAACATGCAGCCATACAGATATTCACTTCCCATGCTCACCATTCTGATACTGTGATGCGCTTCCTGTTCTTTCCCTGGAGAAAACAGAAAATAAACACTGAGAATAAAAGCAGATCATCAGACTCGTGACTGTCAGCATAAAATTCAGTCCAGTTTGCACGTTATTCTGGCCAAGAACTACCAGTTAGACAGGAACTCTGTCAGACTGACATCAAAAGTGACCAATCACAGTTTGTCTTGATTTGATGTGTTGTTAAAGGCGGGTTTATCTGAAATAATGGATGCACAAGTGACTCCTGGCTGCAGTCAGCTCCTGTCTTCTGCCAAATACATTAATTTTTCCACACTGAACAGTTTCCCATTACAGCATTAGATTGTGAGTGTGTGTGAACGCAACAAAGCTGATAATGCTGTACAACTACACGATCAGACACAACAGTCTGAGGTTTCCTGTCTAACCGTCGAGCTTTAACTGCTGTTAGGGCAGATATCTCCTCTGCTTCAGATTTCCTGTTTAATGACACACTCGACCAATCAGCTTGTGTTTGAGGGTAAATTATGTGTTTAACACCGTGTTTTGCTCAGCCACATTACTGCAGAACATTACTGTAATATCTTTTACTGTATTATGTCACACAGTGGCACCAGTGTAGCAAGTTACAGTATGTATACTGTACAATGTGTGTGTGTGTGTGTGTGTACACTTTTCTTTTGTTTGTGGTGGATGTTGTAGGATGACAGAGTTTCTGTTGAAAGTTCTCTGATGATGACGAGGAGTGAAGAGATGAGGCTGTTTCTGAGGAGAGAAACATATGCACTGAAGAATGCAATCAAATGCAATACATGTGGAGAGAGAGAGAGAGAGAGAGAGACACTGGGCTTTGTCAGTAACTGTTATTATGTAATGAGTGATTTTAGCTCAGTAATGTGAAATAAACAATGTCAGGGCTGTTTCAGATAAAGTGGGCTCTGAACTGCTGTTTGGAATGAACAGAGGGGAGGAGAGATTTAGGAATTTTGTCTTTAATACTAAAATGTGACTTTTCAGCATGAAAATACATTCTGACGTACAGAAACAACTGACTCTCTCAAGCTTGTAAACTAAGTATAAAGTAAAAATGCACCATTTGTGTGTCATCTATATTGTGAGTGTATTGTGAGAACTGAACTGACACTGGCTGGTATTTCAGGGATCAGATGGATTGAGCGAGTGAGCGAGAGAGGGAAAGAGAGAGAGCCTGTTTTGATGGCCGGTTTTCTGAGGTGAAGACAAACTGTTTCATCTTCATTATCTGGACAATAAAACATATTATCATTGTTTTCTACGTGAAAAAACTAATAACACAGGAAGTTTAGAAATGCCAGACAGGAAGTGATGATGTCTAAACTTTTTTGAAATTCAGAGACTCCATGGGGTCTCTTGAAATTGATGAGTACATTGCAAACAGATATTGTAGACAGAGACAGAGAGAGAGAGAGAGAGAGAGAGACAGAGAGAGAGTTAAACTGCTGCAGTCGGTGTTCCAGTCATCACATTCCTGCAGAGTCCAGCAGAGCAGAGGACACCAGCTGAACAATACATCCCATCTCCACACTGAACACCACCCACAACCGTCACCCGCCCCTAATGCCACTGCTCATGCCTGCCTGGCTAGGCTAGGCTAATGCTAGCTCTGTGCTGGGAAACAACTGTGTAAATATAATCAGCTCACGATCATTCATTCTGTATCTTATGATGGTGTTTTGTGGAGTTAAATAAATAAGAAACTACGATACGTCATGCAAACATTTTCACTGCCTAATTCAACTATTGCTTCATTCATTGTCATGCAGGAATGATGCTCATTTGTTACTCAGTTTGTGGAAAATAACATTAGAGGTTTATTCTCCTGACTTGATTTCTGTAGGATGTTAGTTGCTCATATCTGTGATCTGTCTCATCAGCATCATTTATACTGACTCAGCTGTGGGTGTTTCAGTCTGAAGCTGATCTGGTGGGTGTGACCGTGGATCAAGCTTCCCTAACAGACACACAGAACTCAGAGAAAGAGTCTTTCCTTGTAAATGTGACTAATTCTGTCCACGTTTTTTGGGAATGAGCTTTGAAATATCTTCATAAGAGCTCTATACATTGGCAATGTTCTCTAAACGTTCTCTCAAAGTTATCAAAATATGTTCTTGCAGTAACATTATCACTATCTGTAGATTAATTTCTGTGGTCAGTTAAAATGTTCAAAGAGAACAGAACGCTTAAATCAATACAATATGATTGGCTAATTTCATTTAGTTTAAAATACACTTGCAGCACTAGAATATGCTTCTGACAACAGAAACAAAAAGATCCTGACCTTGTCACGACAATACAAACGTTTTAAAAAACGGATTTTGCGTTTGCGATTTGCGTCTCGTTTACAGAAAATGCTGATTCAGTTTTTTGTAAACATGAAGCTTTGTGAATCAGACATTACAGTGGCTTTATAAGGTCAGATTCACGGATCTGTGCTGGGCATATTGGTTTCACTCGAGCAATGTGACTGAGCAGTAGTGGAACATCAGGGTAGAACTGGCAGGCGGTTGTGATTGGCTGACTTCAGCCGCAGCCTGACCAATGAATCACTGTCTCGTGCGACAGCGTGATCATCCACACGCAGCACTGGATAGTCGCCCAGACCAAACCAAACACAGACTGCAGGCCTGTGTCAAATCACAGTACAAATGAAACAAAAACTCAGTGTTTGTGTTACCTCAACAGACAAATGCATTTGTATTTAAACACCTACCATCAGCAAGTATTTACATCCCCTTTGATGGTGAT
Source organism: Ambastaia sidthimunki (assembly GCA_036877625.1). Lineage (NCBI taxonomy): Eukaryota > Metazoa > Chordata > Actinopteri > Cypriniformes > Botiidae > Ambastaia > Ambastaia sidthimunki. The sequence continues at coordinate 24,041 of JAZGTK010003004.1, read as the reverse complement.
AAGTTAATATGTGATAGTATGTTTTAGAAGGTCACATGTCTAACGTTTCGGATGAATTTACGAGCTTGGTCTCAAGTTAGCCTGGACTCGCCCTCTCTTAGCAGCCGTGTCTGTCAATCAAAAGTGTTAATTGGGCGACATCTGGAATTGTGTCTGTGGCTTGGAATGTGGATTTATGGATTTTCTGAAATGAAAGATTCATTTGAAATGTTTATACTTTAACATTGCATAGAAAACTGACACTTAAAAGAAGAAATCATACAACAGGGCTACATAACAAATACTCAAAATTCTGTCAGTAAATGTCTTAAAACCCAAATGCTACAATGTTAAAGTGCAGTTTATACAGAGATGTGCATCGTATGAGCTCTTCACCCCGGCCATAAAGTTTCCCTTGTGAACTGTGTGACAAGTTCCCTCAAATATCAGCAGACAGACATTAATTGTCCGGAAAAAATTCAGCTCTGTGTGAACCACTCTTTATTCTGGCCAGACTCATTTTCACATTTTTCAGTTACGGTCAAAATTGAATTGAGCAAATGACTGGAAAGTCTATATCTGTGGTTGAGCACAGGAAATAAAGGGTTTGTGAGGTGACATTTCCCGCTCTTTCTTTGCTCCAGAAGTTCGTTCGCTTTTATCCGTCTGCCCCCTCTGTCTGTGTGTCTGAATGCCATCAGTTTCTTCTCCATCAGCTGCTCACAAGACATTTCTTCCATGTGTGTCTGCACCACGCTGTCCCGAGAACAGAGCTCCTCTTTCAGCCAGTGGGGGGCAGAAATTTGGGAATGAGGGCTGGTTCATGACAAAAGCTGTTTGTTCCAGCAGCCTGCATTGTTCCTGGTGTCTCTGAGGTGACTGAACTGTAAAGAATGAGTTTTATCAGAACAGGAGCAACTGTATGAAAGTCTGCCTCACACCTGTTCAGCATATACTTCACATTTCTGTTTCTGTTCAGAAAAACATCTGGACTCGTGAGCCTGAATTTTAAATGTCCAGGATTGTTCCACCCTAAAGTCCAAACTAGCATTAGTAAACAAGGGTTAGCATCTAGCCAAAACATATTATTAACAGCCTATGGTCATTCTATGAGATTTGAAAAAACTGTTTTAGTGATACATGTATATATAAACCAGAGGCCTCATGTGACTGACAGCTCCTCCGAGTCTTCTGATTGGTTAAAACAGTGCTGCACAGATTTCTGCTGAACACTTGCATGTCAAACTTTTTAAACTTAAAAAAGTCTTTTTAAACTATGTGGCCAATTAGAGATTTAATAGCACACTGGTCATTAGATGTTTGGTCCAGTGAAGATGTAAGATGGAGGCTTGCCTGTAGAGTGGACGGCCAGAATCCCAACAGCTGAGAATTTAAAGCAGCTCATGTGAACTGTAGGAGATGGAGATGAATGAGGTCATGTTCCACACCGTTCCCATGTTTGGACTCATGTAATCTGACTGTAAACCCAGTCCACTAATGTCAGTGTTTCATGCAACATTTCAGAAGAGTGAGGTCATCAAAACTATGAAATAACAAATAAAATAGACTTTACGCACATAACAAAAAATGCAAAACATTTCAGAATGTTAACACTTTGGGTTCTTTAAAGTTACCACCCCTCTCTGCTCCTGGAATGAAACTCTAGCTGTGGGGAGTCTCTGTTCATGTTCCACGTGTCCATCACAAGTCAGTTCAGGTCTCCCACGACGGAACTCCCTCGCTGGGGTGACTGAACGTCACAGTCCTCCTCTAACCTCTGGTCTACAGCTGCCTGGGATAGAGGAGGCACAATCATGTTTTAATGACCTATTTACTTCTAAAATGCACATTATTCACATATATCACAAATGCACATTTATCATGCATGTTTTTCTGAAGATTAAATATTTTTCTTTTTCATCAAAATGTAATAACTTCACCTTTAAAACAACATTCTGAAATGTTTTTACATGAAAAAATAATATGAAAAATAACCTATAATCAAACATTCAGCCACAGACATAGTTTCCATGCAGTTAACGGCCAGTGGATAAAAACATGATTTCTGAACATTTGTGTTGTTTATGAAGTTTCATCAGAAATGTTTGTGGAGACGAGTTCAGTCGCTCACTGTGATTTCCACATGAACTCACTGCAGGTTATCTCAGCGTTGTGTGAGCGTTCTGAAACCTCACATGAACTTCAGTGTCACACAATCCTCTGACAGGGTGAGATACAGCTGATTAAAAATGTGCGGTCGTGTGTCGGAAATGCTCTGTTTATGCTTTTGGTTCGGCGAGGCTATTCCACCCACTTTTGTGAATTAAAGGGAAAGCGCCCTCGACTGAAAACAATCTTTCTTTCTTTCACACTTTCTCTGTGTCTGTGCTTACAGTCAGACGATCAGGACCAGCCAATTCCAAACTCTGTTCCTCCTGACAGGCGGCCAACAATGGCACAAAATTATAGGACAGCCATATTGTTGGGCCCACATGCCTTCCTACCATAAAAATTGATATCATACCATCGGCCTACAATGAAACTTTGTTTAAACGTGTGTTTGTGTATGTGTGTGCCGACAGTTTTCAAACGGGATGCGGAGCTATGAAAACAAAAACGTGTTCTCAGGCCGGCAGCACCAGGCCAACAGTTGTGAACAAACAGTCTAAGACATGCATAGAAATGAGTCCCTGTGAACGGAGCTGTTTTTGGAAGGTAAAGAGGGTGTCTTATACGACCTTTGAGGAATTTTACCCAAAGTATGTTATTTCACGACGACCCTAAAGAATCATAACAACTTGTGGAAAATTGGCATCAATGTCCCCTTTAAAAACATACGTATGTGGCCTTTGGTGGCAGCTCTGCTAACACACATGGCATTTGAGGCATGCAGTGCTGGGCGAGTTTCACCACTTATAAATACACAATGTAACCTCCCTTCTCATGCCCGAGAGAGAGAGAGAGAGAGAGAGAGAGAGGTTATGAGCTGATCTCTACAGTATATTCTGTCTCTTGCATGTGTATATTTATAACACTGGAGAAACTCATGCTGCACATCTGCAGAAGAGCGCTGGCATTTAACTTCACAGACGTCACTGAGCTCCGGTTATATGAAGCGGACAGAGGGAATAACTTTAGCAGAGACCAGCGGTGTGAAATGGCAGAAAGTCTTAGCGCTTCTGAAATAAACTGCGCGTGGATGTGATGCAGATACCAGCACATTTGCAGCATTTATATTTTATACTTATACTTCCATCATAGTGACAAAAAGCACATTTCCTCAATGACATCCATTCAAAAACAATCATTCATTCCAACTACATCCAGTCATATCCTGAAAACATGTTACTCCAGAAGAAAACGAGTGTACGAAAGCTTCGTGGAACAGGAGGGTAACTCCCAGCACCCAGCAGGGGTCAGAGGTCAGGGTGTGTCATGTGGGGGTGCACATCTCCACACTGACAGCAGGAAACAGCTGGATGTGAGAGTTTTGCTCTGTTAACTCATCTGTGCTGACGCTCTGATTCTGTTGAAACACACGATCATGCTGGAAAAACATCATCAGATTTCTGCTTATTATAAACAAAATTATTACATTGTGTTGAGAAAAGCGTCTCTTGTCATGTTACTGGTTTATCAGGTCAGTTTGAGAGGTTGAAACACTGACAGTAACATGCGGGTGTAAATATAGATGCTACATCAGTATCACTGAGGCAGATTTTAAACCTTTGATCGAGTTTGAGATTCTATAAACTTAAAACTGACAGATTATTTACTATTATTACTTTAAACAACAGAAAATAACTAGGTGACTAACTAACAGATGTTTAACAGAGGTGCTCTCCTTTAACTAGCTGTCTACTTTAAAACACAAACACATGATTGATTAAACTGTATAATTAGATTATAGGTGGTGTTAAATCACAATTTTGTACGTGCTTTGCCGCCCTCTCCAGGCCAATAAGAAAATACAAGAGAAAATCTTTAGATCTGTATTGTGAAGGATTTACAATGTGAGTATGTGTGACGTCACCCCACAGTGGGTATGACGTATTTTATCTCATCTACAAGACTTAGTATCATCATCATTGTGTTTGTGGTAACAGCTATACGATTTAAAAAACATTATACTACATTTTACACAAGGAAGAAAATCAACTGATGCTCCTTTTTAAAACAAAAAGGCAATAAAACAGAGAAGAAAACGGGTAGATTGATTAAAAGAGAAAACAAACATTGTAGGTGTTTTTACTGACTGCTGTGAACAGTATAAATTACACATCAGCCCTCTGTGTAGTTCATCAGTTTTTCTGTTTTATTGAAAAATATAAATCAGGCAGATCTGTATATTATATCAAAATCATACACACACAAAAATGGACAAAATGAGGAAAAATATCAAATACTTAATGTAAATTAAATCGTTCTGTTCTGTTAACTGCAGCTTTAGTGTTTTTGCCACTTCCTGTAGAAATTATATACTGGTCAGCAGGTGATTATATTATAGATTTAATGTTATAAATTATTATACTGCGGTGGTCTTAATAATAATAAAGTAAATAAACTGTACAGAACTCAATGTCATTACACACGGATAGTACAAATGAGTCGAATGAACCTGAAGAGGGAGCCATTGGGCTCTCCATCAAACCCTTTGCGTTTCTTCTGCACATTTCCAGCCTTAGAAATTCAGATCCGGGTATCTGAGCATCTTCAACAGCTTTGTATGCTGCGTATCATCTCCATCATAAAAAGAGTCTTAGTGCTGTAAATACACCAGCCACAACAACCCACATCTTTTGATCTTTACACAGACTGTTCTGCCACCGTAAAGTTTACTTTACACCCTAATCTCGTCCTCATCGTCCATGTAGGAAAAGTCCCGGTCGTCTTGAACTCTGGGTGAGCTGTGCTTCACGTTTCTCATGTTCTCCTCATACAGATGGTTGAGGGGTTTCTCCTCAAGCACAGTGGAACCTGAGCTGGAGACCGAGCAGCTGTCTAGATGTTGATGGTTCCTGGTAAGGATCTCTGGAGTGTACGGGTGGGTGCTGGGCTTCAGGCGTGGAGGTCGGATTGGAGGATGGTGATCTTCCTTCTCAACCGCGTTGGGAGGGCTCTGAGGAGGTGAGCCGCGACCCTCGCTTTTTACCTCTTCGAATCCGAGATCGGCGTCTGCCCATCCCTTCTTGTCCATGACGCTCAGGATGTCCCCCAGCATGGAGGGTCCCAGGTCGATGTGGAAAGACATAATGGACTCTGCGTGTTTCATGCCTCCAGTGTACGGAACCGACGGACGCAAGTCAGTCAGCTCACCGAAACTCTTCTCGTCCAGCTCCAGGTCTGTAGCGATGGCTGCCGCAGCACCATTAAGTGTCTTTCTATCACTCTCAGGAAGTTGCTTTAAAGGACTTGAGGAAACGCTCTTGGAAAAATGTTTTCCACCACTGTGATCTACATCATCGTTCAGATGTGGCATTGATACGCCATTTTTAACATAACTCTGCGAGCCACCAGAAGGCGGAACTTTAGATTTCTCTGGATTGTCGTGATTGATGGACTGCGAACGCTTGCTGCTCCTGAACGCTCGGGACAGGAGGCTCTGTTTGGGTGGGCTCTGCGGGACCTCCGGCTCTCGGGGAGGCTCTCCAGAGCGGGTGCTGAGAAAGGAGGTGTCGCCGAACGCGTCGCCTCCTCGACCCACGTGCATAGTGTGTCGAAAATCTCCCAGAGGAGCACTGATCATCTCTGCAGTGAGGTCGAGGCGGGAGCGCCGCTTCGACTGGGACGACGACGACACGAGCTGCTTCAGAATTGGCATGATGACCAGAGAACACAAGAATCCAAAGTCTTTTATCTCCAAACAACAGATCAGTCTCTCCTCACACTGTGCACATCCAGATCTCAGCACAAAAACAACTCCAGGAAAACAGGAAACGTCGCCATTTTAATCCTTAAGACCCGCAACAGTGTCCAGCCGGAGCATCGGCTATCTGCAGAAGAGAAAAGACATTTATTAAACAAGATAAACATATTTAATAAAGATCTGTAATCTGTCAAAACAAACATTACAAGAGAGAAAATCAGACCAACGAAAAGCATTTCAACACTGAAGCATCATTTCATATTACATTAAAAGATAGATGGAACAGATAAAAAGAAATTCCTCTTCACACTCTAACTCATTTCTCATGATCCTTTAATTGTTCTTGGATGAGGAAGTGTTGTGTTGGATTTATGTTACTGACAGATTTACTTTAGCATGGTGGTTTAACACGCTACCACTTCAAGCAAAGCTTTGTACTTCCAACTTAATACAAACCTTTGAACCATCTGTTTACTGAGCGGTTAAACCTGGAATTGCGCCACACAAATTCCACAACAAATTCTAGAGCCTGAGATCAACTTTCAGTGTGAAAGCTATTATTGACCTGCAGAAACATGAGGGTCAGTACAGGCAAACAAAAGCAGATAAAAGAGTACATTTAGTACACGTATGTTTCTGAAGAAAAGCTGTTTATTAAAATAAAGACTTATTGAGAGTTTTTAAACTGACGTGACAGAAAACCATTGAAAAGGACAATATAGTCTCAGCTAGAAACCATCTTCATCTTGTGCTCAGAGCATTCTGGGAGCATGGAGTTGCATGGAGAGCATTTCTACTTTAAACTGAACTCCATTTGACTGGAATTTTCTATCCCGTGTGCCAGACTCTGACATCATCTGGAAATCTCGACCTTCACTCGCTCTTCTGCAGATGTCTTGTGTGAGATATTACTTCCAGACCTGGTGCTGAGTGGAACTTTCTTTTTTCACCTTTCTTGTGCCTTTCTTCCATTTTATCTTTGTTTGTCTGTTTTCTTTCCTTCTTAGTGGTTACAGTCATCAAGCAGAAATCATTACAGCTGTATCATGTTACTGTTTTACTCTCCACAGAGAGAGAGAAAGAGAGAGAGAGAGAGAGAGAGAGAAAGAGAGGGAGAGAGAGAGAGAGAGAGAAGGAGGGAGGGAGGGAGGGAGAGAGAGGGGGGGGAATCTTTTGAATTCAAGTGCTCTGAGTTCACAGCAAATCTGATGTCCTGCTGGCTGCTGTTATTTATGGTTTAATAATTGGATTATCAGGTTCTTAACTCACAGGAGGCCTCTTAGACTCTGACTGACCACCAGCAGCTAACAAAAGACCCTTGAGACTCGTCCAGTGACTCATCTGAACAAACCAAAATCACAGATATTGTAAAAAACTTGTGTTTGGTACCTGGGCCATAAAACCCACATCCTGATTTATATAATACACAGTTTTACATTCACAAGTCACACGTTAAAAGATCAAGAGCAGAACAAATAAAGCAACGACAGTATAAATGATTTATATCTGTGCCACAAGAATCAAACACACCATATCCCATGATTCACCCCGTGCCGATCGCTGATGATGTCACCATCTCTTGCGTAAGAGCGCTCATGCAAAACACATGATGTCAGATGAGAAGATTTTAATGAATGAAACGGCAGTTTGATTGAATGATTTATAGACCTGTTTTAATCTTTTAAAAGACACAATAACTTATTAAACAAGCTGCTGTTGTGCTGAGATTATAACAAATCTTCTGTCATAAGTTACCTGCAGCTTTCTCTTACAATGCTATCCCAGCGAACAATCTTCCAAGTAACAATGTTAAAAATATTATTTTGAATGTTCTAGGAATTTCATATAATGTATTGCAAGAACATTTCTGGATAACTTTGAGAGAACCTTTAGAGAATGTTAGCCAGTGTTCTGACTCACTGCTCTGCTTCATACATTAAGAACATATTGAACGATGAAAAGTTGATTAGCATCATGTTTGTAGTACCGTGTGCAGAACTGGTTCTGATGATACACTGAGATCTGGGTCACACTAATCCATCTGATTAACTCTGATAATCTCTTTAAGTACTTCACATGCCTTTAAGAAACTCCACTTTTAAAATAAAACTGAAGGGTTTAAAATAAAACAGGTGTCTGTTTGACACACTGTCCCCAAATTAAACAGCTACTGCGGTCAAAACCATCATATGAACTCGCAAGTGCAGTAAAGAGAGACATCAGACACACTCCCGTCTCTCTGTATGACTCACAGGATATTCCATCACTGCTTCCAGCCCTGCTGTGATCTGTCACATCATAATTACAATGTGACCGATTTTCTCAGCGGGCAGCTGCTAAATCTTCATTATTTTATCTACACTTAAGTGTCAAGCCCTTCTTTTAAAACTTCCTGTAGTGCACAACACACCAGTGGAACGACATTTTTCAAGGCATTGCTCATGAAATGATACGTCTGTAATTTACATCTTTTCATTTCACAGGAATTTCCCAGTGAGTCAAAAGGTCACATGAGCACCTGGAGAAATTCAAACCTGTGACAGTCAATGATAGTGATTGTTTTTTTAACAGCTGACATTTTCAAATGATCACAAAGACGGAGCAAAACGTTTCTCTAAATCCACCTTTAACACTCTAACACCACCGTTTACACTGAGCATTATTAAACTTAAACAGTCAGCTTTAACTATATCTGTAAAAAGGACAGTAGTCAGTATTGTGTTTTGGTGGTTTCCACGGTAACATGGGCAGTAATGTGGTTTTGGTGAATTTCGTCACTGTAGCATAACTTTCAGAACTAACAATCTGAAATGAGAAGCATGATTAAGCTAGTCAACACACACACACACACACACACACACACACACACTGACCTCGTGTTTGAGCTAACTGAGCACATGAGTGAACTTCCCTGTACACACCCTGCTGTCTGTCCACAAACACAGAAATGAGACGAAACAAAAACAGCAGCTGTACATCTCAATTTGAAAGCTGGTAGTCAACCAACGTCATCATCTACAAACCAAAAGAAAGTTTACTGAGATCTTCTGGCTATAAAAACACAAGTTCCTTACCAGTGAGTCAAGATGTATGAGTCTGATGAGCTGTCCATCAGTAATGTTCAACAGAAACTGACACCAGATGTGTGTTATGATTCTAATAGTTAGAATTGTTTAGTTATTAAAGGCTGCAAGCTACACTAGTCAAGAGAAAGTTTAAGAAGGTCATACGACAGGACTGGTCTTCTTAGAATCAGAGGAACTGGCTCATGGTCTAGTATAAGAGAGGGTTCATCTGTAGGACATCAGGAGCTTTTCTGAATTTATCTCTAGAATGTTTAATTCTTGAGGGCTCGGCCGGGTTTGAGGCAGGAAGTTGGAGTTGTCTTATTTCAGCTGTATAGATGCGAGGAGACAGTGCAGAAATATTGACTCTTGGCAAGACACAGAGCTGTGCTTCAAATAGTTTTTCATTCCCTTGTGTTCTGATATCAATACAATCCTGAAATATCTGCGAAGAGCTTTCCAAATTTCAAAGACTGTTGTTAAAAGCTGAGAACCTCTCGCAGACGTTTCTGGTCATTGTGCTCTGAGGGGCTTGTCTTGGAAACACCATAACATTTAAAAAAAGTGTTTGCTATTCTTTCAGTCTTAGATGAAATGAAAATGGGCTGTTAGTGTACAAGCACGGACAATACAGTGTTTCAAGTGCAATGTTTTAGTCAAGGCTATAGCTTAATCTTCAGCGCAACATGAAAATGTCAGTGAATAATGACTTGAATTTTACACTTTTAAAGCCCCAGTGGTTCAGTCTCTTCAGCAGAGACATTCTGAGCTCCTGCAGATCATGTGTTGACAGTCAGTCATCACACCTGTGAAGAGTGAGTGACTCGTGCTGATGAAGGTTCGAGTCACTGTGTTTTCCTGCATCAACATAAGAATTCCCTATACAGTCCATTTGAATCCCTGCCTCTCTCTCCTAACACACACACACACACTTAACTGCAGCTGAATCGCATCACTGCGGTGGTGCATGGGCGAGAGTCCAGCACTTTTACTACAAACACTGATTCTAACACTTCAGCTGTACAGAGAAAATGAAGGAATAATGCATTAATCCATCCATCTGGAGGCTGGCCTTACAATGCATGTGCACACACACACGTATGCATGTATACATGTTTTATTTAGTCAATATGAGACTGCAGATCTCCAGCAGCTGCATTACTGCAAAACACTGATGTCACCTTTTACAAATACTGACACCAACAATGATAAAAATGTCAAAGGTTAAGGGTCAAAGCTCTAGGTCACACAACACACAGCAGATATGGGTTTTGATTATATGTGCTTCATTCACTGTGTAATAGTAAGAGCCAATCAGCCTCATTCTGATAACCTTTAACAATACAGAAGCTGTTGCCAGGTTTATGCAAACAACAGCTCGGGGTGTAACTAACTAAACCTGCTGCCAACTGACCAGTTTGTGAATCTCAACCATGTGTATGTTTCAACTGAATATTCAACATCCAGTGTGGAAAATGAATGTGGAACACATACACAAGGTTCTTGGAAAAGTTTACTGGAGTCCCGTTTCACTGTGGTGTGGTCATTTCATTCCTTCAGGCGATTACGTAACAGTACGCAACACGTATGTTTAGATTGTAACAGTTTTAACCTTTTTCAACTCTTATAGTCTCCAGTCATGCTGATCACTTAACAGCACCAGAATAATAACTCACCACAAACATCTTCTCCTGCTCATTAGAAATAACTGACAACTTTTTGTTTACACACATCTGCTTCAGTACAAAAGCTCAAGTCTAAGAAAAGTTCAAACATACAGGAGAACTAAATGCAACAATTAAAAAACATCATTTAATGTGTTTTTTTGGTTGGCAGTTTCCCTGTAAATCATAACACAGAGCCAAAACTAAAACACAGCTGTGCCAAAAATATGAAGCAATAAAAATATAAACCAAAAAGACTAAAACACCAACATAACAGATATAACATAAAGCAATCACACATAGCAAAGAGATGTTGAAGAATACATTAAAATAATAAATACACATTTCTCATGAGGTCTGAAGACTGTTTAGATGAGTTTTAATACCTGTCTGACTGTACAAACACACTGAACTAGATAAACAACAGACATAATGAAACAATACTGTAGACTTCATGCAGAAATGCTCTTTTATCTCACACACTGTTCATCTATCTCAAGTTTTGTCGGGTCTCTTCTGGAACAGGATTAAAAGGCACAATCTGTTCTTAAAACACTTCTTTTTACACGTAAGTTAATGAAATTAATGAAAGTAAATTAAAGACTTAACACTGTGCGTCTCCAACCTTTGGATCCCAAGAACTGCAGGTTAAAAAAGACCGAGTTCAGCTGAGTCACCAGCAAACCAAAGAGTGTTGCGTTTGTTCATCTGGACAGATGTTTCACAGATCCTTCTGTCTTCACATGAGCATGTGACAAACTGCGCATGAATGCAGATGCAGACCTCAGCCGTGCGCCCCGCCCGCAGACACGCCCACAACCACGCCCACAGCGGGCGCCTGGCCCCGCCCACAACGCGCTCTGCGTTTCTCTCCGTTGACAGTAAATGTATGAAAGTGAATCATTTAGGTTGTTTCTGGCGTCCATTCATTTCAGTCATTCATTAATAACGCGTTGTGATCACTTATTTATTAACTTATTTCACTGATTGCATCATAACAGATGGACCACAGACTAAATGGCTGTTAACTGTATACATTTAAAATAAAAATATCTTTACACAGTTCTGGTGGATGATATAGATGATTTTAGACACTTGATAAGAACTTTTAAAGAACCTCAGCAAACGTTCTGAGAACGTTCTCTCTCCACTGGTTAAGCACGAATCCTTTGGTCAAAAGGTTTTTAAGTTGATTATACAGTAACGCATGCCTCAGTATTAGACGTCACTGTGACGTCAGATTATGTCTCTTTTGAGCCGCTGTAGACGGTCATATGACGTGTTAGGCGGAAGCCCCGCCCCTTTCTCCTGCTCGGCGCAGACAGTGTGAGTGATATCACATGCTGTTTGTGTTAAATCCATTTAAACTGCACAATCACACGCGTTACTGTCCATTAAACGACATTATTTAAAATGACTCTCAATGGCGTAATAGTAAAGTGTTGTGCTGTATCGCATCGGCAACAGAATGGTAAGAGTCTGAGATACACAACACGGTAAATGTAATGTTTGTGTTTTACATATGCGCGTTTTCTCTGTGCAGCCACGCAAAATTGAAGAAATCAAAGATTTCCTGCTTACAGCAAGAAGGAAGGATGCTAAGTGTAAGTTATTAGATATCTGCACCACCTGTTATGACTGAAGACTTTTGCCAGTTACTAATAATTGAAGTGCCCTGTTTGCTTCTCAGAATTGAATTATAAGTGTCTTTACAATATCAGAATTGCATGATACTCCATCAGCACTGACAGTACTGAGAAATTCAGTACTGACTGATTGTTCTTTATTCATCTCATCAGCCGTGAAGATCAAGAAGAACAAGGACAATGTGGAGTTGAAGGTTCCTGTACACGCTGGTCATCACAGATAAAGAGAAAGCTGAAAAACTCAAGCAGACAAACATTTACCTGCATTCATCTGTCTCCTTATACACTGACATTACATACACTGACATTACATACACTGTTTATCATGGACTCATTTACAGCAAATCACCAGTGATGTGTCCTGTAGGGCACTTTGGGTAAAAGTGTAATGAAGTAAATAAAAAGATTTGCACAGTTTAACGTTCATGTGCAGTATATGATGAAACACTTACAGTTTTGTTATTTGCATCATTATGATCTTTAAGATGCTGAAAAAGTTTAATGACACTTTTATTCCTTTTGTTGCAGGTCTGGCTGTGAAAGAGCTGAAATAGACGTTTCTGTTGCACAAATAAAAGCTGAAAAATTAATTTTGTGTTGGTTTGTTGAAGTCAGTGTTCATTTAGGCAGATGTATTTGTGTCTAGTGCTTGCAGTTAATTTATGCCAATTGAGTCAAATCACATGCGGTATTTTGAATCATCAGTTTGGTTTCAAGATCATGTAAACGTGTTTGGTGTTATTTTATCAATAAATAAATGTCTATAAGAGGCCATTATTTGGCGCCCTCTGTCGACCCGAGGAGAGGACAACCTGAGCAACACATTCAATCCTCTTATAGAATGATTCTTTAAATCTGGCATTTAATACATGTTATTAAATGTATTCAAATACTGTTTGTAATATAAGTACTTAGTATCATTAAACACAGTTGCATTATTTGAATCTCTTATTATTATTATTGAGAAAACCAAAATTATTACGACAGAATTGACTTTAGGTTTACAATCAACACTATAGTAGCGACTTACACAGCAAAATAAAACAGAAAATGTGACTTTCGAAGAGCGGAAAGTATATGCTGTCATTGTGACGTCACGCACGGGCCGCTGTTGCTAGGATACGGTAAACTGCAAACCAGACAAAACTAAAACACGTAGACATATCAAACACTAAATCAGGTAAGAAATAAAACGTATTATTATTATTTTAAATGCTAAACGAGTGACTGTCAGAGACAGGCGCGTGGGTTTATAGATGTTTATATGAGTTTTGTTTTGTTGACAGCTGAATTGGTCCTAAACTTCTCGTTTCCATGATGTGTCATTTTCTGTTTTTAAAGACCTTAAAATATTCATGTGACATCCTCTGTTAGTGTGATCAGTGTATTTGAAACAGCAACCACAAATCTTAACCACAGGGTGACATAACTTATACGTACAACGTGTTTAAAATCATTATTATGGTTTTTTTTAATGTAATTTGGGCGTCTTCATCCTCTCTCATGTTCAGTTGTGATGATGGAGATTGTGTATGTGTACACAAAGAAGCGCAGTGAGTTCGGCCGGCAGTGTCATTTCTCAGACCGAGCTGCGGAGCTGCATGTGGACATACTGCCTGACTCTTCCCTGACTGCAGACTTCATAGTGAGAGATCCGTGTGATGCAGCTGTCCAGTGTGCTGAGCACATGTCTGAACACGAGGTGCGATCATATATAAAGTCTTATATACCTCCACAAGAAACATGGTCCCAAGCTACTCCTAAAACTAAAGCCTAACCATAACTCATCTCCCTGTAGCTTGATAGAGCTGGTCTAAATCATTGTCTGATGAGATTCTCCACCTGTCCAGGTGAACACGGAGCGTTTTGAATCTGAATCACGAGGAATAAACCATGTGGAGGGGGGGTGGCCCAAAGATCTCAACCCAGAGGACATGGAGGCAACCATCCGCTACAGGAAGAAAGTGGAGAAAGATGAACACTACCAGAACACCATCATGCAGATTGCTAGTGTAAGTGCTATAACGCAGCTAACTTGGTTAATGTTCTCTAGAAGTTCTATCAAATGTTGTTTTTAGATTGTTACTGGAACATTTTTAAAACGTTGGTCCTGTTTTTCTGCTCACTTCAGCTCATGGAACACTGTATCAAGCAGAACAATGCTATTGACATCTATCAGGAGTATTTTGAAGATGAAGAGGTGCTGGAGGAACCAGAGGAACAGCCTTTAGCTAAGACCATCAATGCCTTCAGGTGAACAACACGCAGTAATGTAACAAAATATTGTCCAATTAAAGACCAATTAAAAGACATATTTGGTCATTTTGGTGAGAACTGATTGTGATTGGTCAGTTATCAGATCAGGAGTTTTTTTCCGATGCGGTTTTTATCTAGAGACCCAAATGAAGTGAAGCGTACAGCCACCAGTTTGTCCTGGCATCCGGACGGCAACCATAAGCTTGCTGTTTCCTACTCTTCCCTGGATTTTCAGAGGGCCCCCAAAGACATGAGCTTTGATTCCTACATATGGGACACTGGTATAAATGACACACTGTAGCTGTTTATTTTGTGATATGTATGGCGTTATATCAGTTTACACACATTTAGCGTGTAGTACTTATGGGAAGAACTAAAAATATTTATCTTCATTTTTTCATCTTCAGAAAACCCAAATAAACCTGAGATGACTTTAAAGCCCATATCTCCACTTGTTTGTCTGGAGTACAACCCTAAAGATTCTCACATCCTTGTTGGAGGAAGCTACAATGGACAAATAGGTGGGTTTTATCATCATTAGATTAGTCGCTCTATAAATTATTGGTTAATGGAAAAAGTGCTTTTGTCCTTGGCTGTAAGGCCAATACAATGTTTGTATACCTGATGTTTTGCTCTATTTTCAGCCTATTGGGACACACGGAAAGGCAGTCAGCCAGTAGAGATGTCAGCTGTCGAGCACAGCCACAGAGATCCTGTCTACAAAGTGATGTGGCTGCAGTCGAAAACAGGCACCGACACCTTCTCAGCATCTACAGATGGTCAGGTTTGTCTGCAGTGATGCAACATTACAAAACCAGAAATAAAGCACCCGACGTCTCACAGCGTGTTTAAAATGTGATGAAGTTTGTGATGCCTTGTGACGACTGAAACTTTGACTGAAAGTCAGTAGTTGCCAGAAACCATTTTCTGACACCAGGTGCTGTGGTGGGACATTCGTAAGATGAACGAACCCACAGAACGACTCGTGCTGGACCCCAGTAAGAAAGGAAATGTTGACAGTGCTCTCGGTGCAGTCTCACTGGAGTTTGAGGCGACTATGGTGAGGTTCTTTCTCAGATTAAACCTTATGGTCACTCTTGCTGAGATCTTCAGCATCTGTTGTTTTTGATTTCACAAGCCCACTAAGTTCATGGTGGGCACAGAGCAGGGCGTTGTCGTCTCCTGCAATCGCAAAGCAAAAACCCCGGCGGAGAAGATTGTGTGCACGTACGGTAGCCACCACGGCCCCATTTACGCCCTGCAGAGGAACCCGTTCTTTCCCAAGAACTTCCTGACCGTGGGCGACTGGACCGCCCGCATCTGGTCTGAGGACATCAAAGAGTCGTCCATCATGTGGACCAAGTAAGAACCTCCATGCAGCTATTGTAAAACTCGCACATCCTTCATTCTACAATGAGCAGTGTCTTTGTCTCTGACACTTGACATGATGCTATTAAAAATGGTTTCTGAATTTTTTATCTATTTCTTCAGGTATCACAGGGCCAGTCTGTTAGATGGCTGCTGGAGTCCAGTGAGACCTTCAGTCTTCTTCACAGTGCAGATGGACGGAACCCTGGACGTGTGGGACATCCTGTTTAAACAGAACGACCCCACTCTCAGCCTCAAAGTGGGTCCCAAACATCTTGCACACTTTCACACACACTATTACACAGCCAAAATGGCAGACTGTACATTTTTCCTCACTTAACATCTGTTGTTTATGTGTATATGTATTTGGTTTTCTTACAGGTTTGTGATGAAGCTCTTTACAGCATCCGGGTGCAAGACAACGGTCGATTCCTGGCTTGCGGTTCTCAGCTGGGAACTGCTACAGTGCTGGAGATCTCACCGGGCCTCTGCACACTGCAGAAGAATGAGAAGGTTCTGGTCTCAGAGGTACCACACAGCACACACCTTCACATATACCAGAACATTCACTTCTACTGTTCCCAAAATTTGTTCCTAATGTTTGCAGATGTTTGAGCGTGAGACCAAGCGAGAGAAGATTCTGGAAGCTCGGCACAGAGAGATGCGTCTGAAGGAACGCAGTCGCTCCGAGCAGAGCAGAGAGGACGAGGGCAGAGAGGGAAATGGGGAGGAGACAGGGGAGGAGCTGCTGACCCGTGTAGAGAGAGAGTTCTTTGAGATTGTGGAGATCAAGCAGAGGAATGGAAGAAATCAGGAGAAAGACAGAGATAAGGTTTGAGACAGGACGGACTACAGCGGTCTCAACTGTGTTTATTGTGTGTAAGGTTTTGAAAGGAGGAGGCTTGTCTAGCTCAGTGGATAAATCTGTGTGTGTTTATCATCACATCCAGGACCTTTCACAATAAACAAAACCCAGCTAACAGGGAACGCAATCAGAACATTGGCTAATGTTCTCTAAATGTTTTTCAAAAGTTATTCAAAGCAGTCTTGCAGTAACATTTTTAATTTTATGTATATATCAAAAACTTAAAGAACCTTTAGAGAACATTAGGCAACATTCTGAGAACATTCCCTGTAGTTTGGCTTGCGTTTCAGTTTCAGATCTGTCTATTCTAAGATTATTTCTTTCTCTTTTTCTGTAGGAGAAAGACGTCTGTGATGAGAAAAACTTTCAAGAGGAAGATGGAAGGAATGGTGTCATTATGTGAAATATTTCTCACAAACAAAACAAGATATTCAATGAGAAAATTAGGGCGGGACTTGATTTTATTCTGTAGTTAAATCTGACAATTGATTGGATCATGAAAAGTGGGAGTATCATACCAAAATGGAGAGAATGGATTATAGGAGTTTTTATTCTAGACTAACATGTGCTGATGAATGTTACAAAATAAAAGATCCATTTAGATTTCATGATTATGTAAAATGAATGCAAATGAATGTTATAAATGCTTTCCATATGTTCATAGTCATACAGTTTCTAATGAAATAAAATTGACTTACCTTTTATAAACATTTAGATTCAATCATCTTTCATTCTTCAACACACGCGAGTGCACAGGAAGCGCTGTCATACTTTACAAACACATCTGACAGCATTCCTGCGCTCTGCTGTGCCTTTCATTATTTTATACACATCAGTGTTTCAGTGTAAACAGGTTTCTCCGGTTTCCATTGACAAGCAAAACATTGCAAACAAAACACAATATCTGGTATGTGGATAACATGCATTATCAAGTTCTCAAGAGTATTTTGACAGTGCAATGACTGTTGTATAATCATCCTCATACAACAAGCCCAGGAAATATTATTATTAATATTACATATTTTATGTGCTTATTTCCTGGTCAGAATGTTAACTATTATTTAAAACAACAATGAATAGTTATTGTTATTAACTAATATCATATATTATATAATATCATGTATATTTATATTATAAACAATTATATTGATGAATAATTTTATTATTTTTGTATTGATTATCATTTTAATTTCCGATGTTATATGCAAAACCTTGATTAGTACTTTAAATATAGAAAAATTAAACTCGAAATCAAAAAGAATCACACATACATAAATACAAGCAGATATGAACAGTATGATTTTATCTATATTTTACCACAAAACCAATCAGCGCCATCCCACACGTTCCCGAGGCTCGTGATTGGTTGTCATGAAGCTGACCAACCACAAGTCTAGGCGCAGGTAGGACGCCGCTGATTGGTTGGTTGTCTGACGGGTTTGTCAGCACCGCAGGGTCTGTAGTGTTGGTGAAACTGTACTGGATTCCTGTTTTATGTTTTTATTAGGGATATTAATTGGAAGAGACGAAGCGCATTTGAAAGAAATGCATGTCATGAATTAATACGTTTTATATGTAAGTACATTTAAACTTCCTTCCTCGCTTACGGGCAACTGTTAGCCAGTTAGCGTTAGCCGTTAGTGTTTACACATTGACAGCAAAGAACAAACGTCTTTATTTCATCGACACGCTGTGTATTTGTGCTTAATACTTCATGCATTGTGGTAATAACATTTATTTAATGTATAACAGTAAATAGGAAAAGGGCAAACGCGGAAACCCGCCGTTGTTGACCTGTAACGCGCCAGCCTGTCAGAGGCGCGCGACCTCAGGCACGCGCAATAACATGTCAGTGCGTGTAGTTTTCATTCTGGAAACTGGTTATGAGGACCGAAACAGCTGTGTAAACTGAATCCTTGTGATTTCCTGTGTCTAGGCGCGTTGTGTTTTGTAGCCGTGTCTGATCCATGCAGCAGTCCGCTGAAACATGCTGGAAAATGCAGCCAATAAGTAGAAGAGATGCCGGAGTTTGGCATCAGACGAGAAGCCTGCTCTACAAAAACCTGCTCATCAAATGGAGGACCAAACAACAGAGTCTCCAGGTGCTTTGATCTCATTCGCATGTGTGCTGCTAACTTCTGTGGGTGCAAATGGGTCGCAGTATAAAGAGGTTCTTTGATTTTGGTCTACAGGAGCTGATCCTCCCGTTGCTTCTCTTGGGTCTCCTCATCCTCATCAGCAGCCTCAATCCTCACGTCTCGTATGGCAGTATCAGCACCAAAGAACTGGAGTATGAGCAGGACCTGTCAATCAAAGCTCTCGGTTACACCCCCATCAACAATCTCACCAATCACATCATGCGGGAGGTGGCACGGAAACTGCGTGAATTAGATGTTTCCAAATGTTCGTTTTAAACAAATAGATAGTTTTGCATGTTGTGTATTGTATGTGGTCTGATTAATGAAAAGTTAAATGTGGCGTTTCCTGTGCAGTCTAATGGTTGTACAGACAGCACAGAAGAACCGATTACCGGTCCGATTTTCACATTTGCCATTCATCTTTTTAACCATTGAGTTGTGTGTTTCGGTTGATCCCTCAGCCATGACTGAGCTTCGGTTGGACACGTTCTCCACAGAGGAAGAACTGGAGAACGCCAGTCGCTACGACCCTGACGGGTATGTGGGCGTGGTCTTTCTGGACCCCACGTCGTACCGCCTTCGTTTCCCCTATAATCAACTTCCTCTGCCTAGTGATTTCACAGAGTCCATAAGTAAGAATCTTTCAGCATTACTGTCATTAAACGGCTGCAGTCTCTTCGTATAATAAATGACCTTTTTAATGCAAGTGATATATAATGTCAGTATCGCTTCTTTATCTCCAGCCAGCTGTTATACAGACTATGTGCACTGCCGCGCTGCTAACTATTGGTACTCAGGGTTCATACGGCTGCAGTCTCTCATTGATGCTGCCATCATACAGGTGACATACATGAATAATTGACTTTAGTTAAACATGTTTACACTCTGAGGTGTGGCGTGAAAGTGACTTTGACCTTTGCAAACACATTATCTGGTAAAAGGGGTTGTAAAACAGTAAATCTTTTACAGTTCATCTTGTAGCTTCCCTGTCTCTTCAGGCACTACTGAGACACATACAGTTGAAGCTGCAGGTCCATGTCAAATATGTTTCTTATGGGACAGAGTTACAGTTTTACTTGCTTTGTCCCAAAACTCAGGGAGTTGTCTATGTAGGCAGCGTTGTAATGTTCTGTGGCAATATCGCATGTGTCCTTCACTAAGCAAACGTCACTGCAGCTAAGTTTTGGAACTGAGCTAATGTGTTGGGCAACCGTCCGTCTTTCCAGATGCAAACCAAACGTCCAGTGTGGAATGAATTAAAGGTGCGCGCAGTGATGATGGGACATCCCGGTTCTGTGGAGGTCCAGAAGTTCCCACACGCCCTCATCTCCATCTACCTGGTGCTGGCGTTTACACCCTTCATCACCTTCCTCATCGTCAATGTGGCCGCTGAGAAAGAACAGCGACTCAAAGACACCATGAGCATGATGGGATTGTATGACTCTGCATTCTGGTAAGCGCAGAACTTTAATTTGAAAAGTTGTTTTGGTAATCATACCATTTTCTGTTACCTTTCTCTTTGCAATAACAAGCACTAGTGCAACATTTATATAAAAAATGAAAGGGGTTCCTTTTAGGGAAATCTTTACCTTTAAACAAATTTAGGACTGTAACCTTTTGTGTGATAGTTTGTTTGCACTTTTGTTTGTTTTCGTCAGGCTTTCGTGGGGGCTCCTGTATGCTGTCCTGGTGACAACTATGTCCATCCTCATGGCTGTCATAGCAACCTGTACCCCACTCTTCTCCAACAGCAGCTTCTTTGTCATTTTCCTCCTCATCTTCCTGTACGGAATCTCCTCTGTAAGTCCTGAAGCAGCTGAACAACAGAGTGAGATTAGAGACTCAGAGTGAATGACACACACACTGTGGTTTGGTCATGGGAGTGGCTGGCTCATTTAATTCAGTTAAAAATATGTTGTTCGTTGACCGCGTGACAGTTCTGTAACAACAGAGGAATGTGTTAAACTAAATTATTATTCTTTAATCAAATTACTATCAATTATCATAATTAAAATAAATGATTTCAGTTGACACAGTTGATTTAATTGTATACAGTTTGTAAAGGCATCAAATGATGTTTGCAGCGCATTTTACTTCAATAAAAAATGTAGGACAAGACCTGGTTTTCTTGTTGTGACATAAAATAAACCCGAGGGCTTTGTGATGTCATCTAAGCAGGAAAGTTGTTTCAGAGGCATCACGTTTTAAACTGATGTATTTAAACTCTTTGATGTTTTCTTAACCCTGCAGATATTCTTCTCCTTCATGTTGACTCCTCTGTTCAAGAAGCCCAAGTTTGCGAGTACGGTGGGCTCTCTGCTGACGGTGGTCTTTGGCTGTCTGTCTCTCTTCACCGTGCTGATGAGAGATTTCCCGCAGTCTGCAGTGTGGCTTCTCTGTCTTCTGTCTCCCAGCGCCTTCTCTATTGGAATCGCCCAGGTAACGCTCTCGCACACAAACCGTTGTTTTAATGATGGGTTAGGATCTTACAATTCATGTCATGATCTGTTAAACTCGTCATTAATGTTTGATGTTTTGTGTGTTACTGTGTGTAGGTTGTGTATTTGGAAGCTCAGGGTGATGGGGCCGTGTTGTCCTCTCTGGGCAGTGGTCCTCATGCTCTTTATGTTCCTATGGTCATGCTGTTTTTGGACTGCATCCTCTACCTGCTTTTAGCCATTTACCTGGACCAGGTGCTACCCGGTAAATGAACTGAGCTTTCTTTTTCAAGCACAAAGTTTTGGGCTTTGACATGATGACCTATTTGATTTTTGTTTGACCTATACACAAATTTCACCTCAGGTGAGTTTGGCACCAGGCGCTCATTGCTGTACTTCCTGCAGCCGTCCTATTGGTCGAAGCGAAGGAAGCATTATGTGGAGGTGAGCTCTGGCTGTGAAGAGGAGGTGAATGGAACAGCTGTGAGTGACGAGACGGTGGAGGCCGTTTCTCCTGAGTTTAGAGGCAAAGAAGTCATCAGGTATGAGATTCACTCAATCAAATCAACTGTGAGATCAATTTCAGGGTTTTCTAGCCAATATTCATGTAACTAATACATTTATTCAGTTTAATCATAGTCATATTTTTCTGGCACATAATAAAGGGTTTTTACAATGAATGAGGCATTTCAGTGCTGTGTGAATATCATGTTCTCAGTTATAGAGTTACAGTGCGCAATAAATGCAACATTTGCAACAATGCAACAGTTCATTGCACTAAACTGATTGTTGAGAGTGTCTGATTTGTTATTTAGTTACTTCCCAACACTGATTAAATTCTGTTCTTGCTTCTTTCCATCACAAGCTTCTGAGTGTGTCTGTCTGTCTTTGCTTCATTAGAATCTCCAACATCCATAAAATCTACAAAGACAGTACAGTGGAGGCTCTGAGAGGTGAGACAGCCACAACGCACAACACAGCCAGACATGCCAATCAAACGTTACTATGTGTGTGATTGTGACATCACTTCTGTAATTGCTGCACATGATTGGTCCTCGAGGGCTAGTTTTATAAGTGACTTCTTGCTTCGTGTAGCTGATTTCTTTTCATTGGTTGATTTAAAGGTTTGACCTTTGACATCTATGAGGGCCAGATCACAGCCCTGCTGGGTCACAGTGGAGCAGGAAAGTCCACCCTCATGAACATTCTCTGTGGCATCTGCCCACCAACAGAAGGTCAGACATGTGATGTCTGTCTGATGCATGTGGATTATGATGAACTATGTTTTGTTTAAAGGAAGGGAGGTTGAGGGTAGTAGTTTTTGTTCCAGGAACATGTTTTTGATGCAGTGATATGGATGTCCTACTCACCTGCACTACCTTTAAACATGTTTGTTTCTTTTCTTCATGGTGCAAGTACCTCATGCCACCTTCCAGAGCTTAACGGCCTGATTTTCAGGTTACTGTGTTTTACACACAGGTACGGCCTCCATCTACGGCTGCCCTGTGTCAGAGATGACGGACACAGCCGAGATGAAACAGCTGGTTGGTATCTGCCCTCAGTTCAACATCATCTTTGATGTGCTCACCGTGGAGGAACATCTGAAGATCTTTGCAGCCATTAAAGGGATCCTGCCGTCTGATATCAGCGCTGAGGTAGGAACTCCCATCACAGAGAATGTGGCTGTTAATTTTTGAGGAAGTTATTATAATAACTGATTTATAACTTCTGCAGTTGTATTTATAATTATTAAATTTATAATTGTTTAACAACCTCAGAAATCATGATTGGTCTGTTTTTGAAGGCTTATATGTCATTGTTAGTTTCTTTATAGATAAAATGAATGAGATTTTACTTGTGGAATTCCATCTGTTTCCGTTCATATTTTTTTCCCCAAGGTAAAGAAGGTTCTGAAAGATCTAGATTTGGAGAAGATTATGGACGCCCAAGCGAAGAACCTCAGTGGAGGTCAGAAGCGGAAGCTGGCAGTGGGCATAGCGATTCTTGGAGACCCAAAAGTAAATGTCTGTCCATTTATACCTCGTTCATACCTTCCTTTATTTAACGATTTCTTCTGCTTCTTTTGTTTCTACTGCTGTTTCAGATTGTTCTTCTGGATGAGCCTACAGCTGGTATGGACCCAGTGTCTCGTCACCAGGTTTGGTCTTTCCTGAAGAGCCGTAGAGCTGGAAGGGTTACAGTACTCAGCACTCATTATATGGACGAGGCTGATATACTGGCTGGTAGATTTCTAATTTTCTTTCCCTTCTTCAGTCATCTGAGTGTCTCAATCTCACCCCCTTCATCCTGTATTATCACAGATCGCAAAGCCATCATCTCTCAAGGACAGTTGAAATGTGTCGGCTCCTCTTTGTACCTGAAGACCAAGTGTGGAGTTGGCTATCATCTTAGGTCAGTTTTACAGCAATCTTCTCCTTTAAGAGTGTAGAACCCTGTTCATATCTTGTTTTTTATGTGAGTTAGTGTTGCTGCCTCTCGCTGTTAAAGCTGTTTTTGAACCTCCCGCAGGATGTCAGTGACTGATGGCTGTGAGGTGCGGAACATCACATCGCTGGTCAAGCAGCACGTTTCCAAGGCTCAGTTGTCACGGCAGCAGGAGGCGGAGCTCAGGTTCACGCTGCCCTTCGAGAGCATGGACGCTTTCCCAGGTCTCACTGGCCCTCATCTTTCACACCCCATATGTTCAGAGGAGCAGACTGTGACCCTGCGACTGTGACCCTGCGACTGTGACCCTG
>JAZGTK010003003.1:0-29019 GCA_036877625.1 Ambastaia sidthimunki | reverse complement strand
TCCTCAACAAGTCCTGGAAAACTCATAAGGCAGAAGGAAAAATGGATGGAGATAATATAGAAGAATTCAGCTGGTATTTGTGCTGCGGGGTGTAGAAAGTGAGGGATTTTAAACATGATTCATGTGCTGTCTGTAAAGTGACTCAAATCATACAGCAGTAGACACACTGTAGTGGGTTACATCTTTTCATGTTTCAAAGTAGATTTTTGTTTACATGTTGCCGTGTTTTTGCTAATAATTCAATTAAATGCATCACTGAAGAATGCTACAGAGGAATAATAAAAATAGTTTCTATAAGCAGTGCATCTTCCCTTGTGAGGCTGAAGTCTAGTTACTACATGCACGATTGCTTCTCTAATTTATTATACATGCTATTTGAATTATGTAGCAATGCATGGGATACAAAGACTAAAAGACAAAGAACAGCCGACTCTAAAAAAACACAAAACAAGTGCAAATCAAGCAAGGTCGACCTGCCTTGAATGCGTATCCTGTGGAACAGTGCTTTGATTGGATAATTGTATTCACAGGAATTTATTGCTGTCTGTCATTGTTAAGGCTCCTTATGCTTCTCTGATCAATCTGAAGTAATGATAAAACACAGAAATGTGCCTAGACATGGTTCCTTTAAAAGCAACATAGTACAGTTTCAATAAATCAAAAAATGGAAGATGTTAAAGCTATACACTCAAGTTTTCAATAGACAAATCATTAAATGTGTCTAAGCTTTTTTGTTAGATTATTGGCAGCAAAATGAATCTTCTGGAACAAAATGGAGCAGGAACACACAACCAATTTACACCATTAACCTTGAAGATCAACGAAAGGTTTTATGCGGCACCATGCTGATAAAGCACTGAAATGTATTTTGCTTTGTTTCATTCTTTTCTTACAGGATGGAAGGATTGAGTTCTCAGAGTTTATTCAGGCCCTTTCTGTGACCTCACGTGGGACCTTGGATGAGAAGCTTCGCTGTAAGCCCAATATATTTGTTTAATAATAAAATGCCCAATTAAAAGATAAAGATTGGTAATTTTTGTGAGATGCCTTTAAAAAACAGGGAGCATTCATTACCTCAGATACTGAGTTTAGTATTTGCAATTCCTGATAAATTGTCATTCAGATTAACAAATGTACACATTATTTTGTCCTCAACAGAACATTTTGGCTTTTATAAAAAAAATATTAATAAAAGTAGCACACATTCCTAATCCCATAATTACCAAAGTTCCTGTCAGCCCAGAACAGTGTGAAATCACAAAAGCTCAGTCAGCAATCAACATGTTGAGACATTCGTAATGTTAAAGACCACACAAGCTCTGCTTCAGTTTTATTGGTTTCACAGCCAATGAGAACTTGAACTATTGTAAAACTGGGCTTGCTTCCTGGCCTGGCAATTTAAACCTCTTTTCATTTAAACTCAGTTTCCTCAGCTTAATTGTACAGTGAAATTAAACAGCCCTTCCTCGCCTAGACGACTTCTTGCCTCTCTCTCTGTTGACTTTTCACCCCAGGCACTGACCTGCGTTTGCACTCAGCCATGTAGGGAGTTGTTTCTTTGTTATACATGGAGAGAGAGAGAAAGAGAGAGAGAGAGAGAGAGAGAGAGAGATGGGGAATGGGCTGTATGGGTGGGTTGTCCTGGGGTTCTGAAGAGAAAACTAAATATGGATCCTTCTGCTGTAATTGCATACGGTGATTTGACACTACATATTTTATTATTAGTCACTCCTACAGCCAGACCTTTAATCTGTATGGCACTGATAAGTTTAAACTTATATATTCAATCCTCTTCAATTCACAATCAGAACTGACACTCAAAAAGTACAAGAACATGCTCCTAAGGTTTTTCCAAGGATACCTAAAACATCTGGTGGCCATTTATGACTGTTTTAAGCATTAGATACACAAATCCCATAATGTGTCCCCACAAATCCCATGAAACTATTGTCTAAAACACGTTAGTCTAGCATTAAAAGTAGTTAGCCTAAAGCACATCCAAAAATTGTTTTTCTAGGTCCTAAATTTTGGTAAATGTACAAATAAAACAACCCAATAATATTTAGCTTCATCTCCTGGGGTTGACTATTAGTAAGTTATATAAGTTATCAGGCCCTCATTTGGACCCTGTTTGTGGAGAGTGTTGCAATAATTGCCATGTTCTGTGCACACTCGCCATGACCTCTTGTTACTCACCGCAGGGGCCTTCAAGCTGTATGATCTTGATAATGATGGCTACATAACACGTGATGAAATGCTCAATATCGTAGATGCCATCTATCAGATGGTGGTAAGTCACCCGCTTTATTACAGCTGTAGTTACTGCAGAGACATATGGCTGCATACAACAAAATAACAAGTGAAATATCTCTCATGTATTATATGATGTCTTAAATATTTGTTATAATTGTTTAAGGGAAACACAGTTGACCTTCCAGAGGAGGAAAACACACCAGAGAAGAGGGTGGATCGCATTTTTGCAATGATGGATAAGGTCAAATATGTTTTGCTTTTGAATTCGATTCACATTTTGTCACATTTATTTCAGATGTATTTCTGTAGCATAAATCCAAACCGTATAGCAGTGATTGCCAATCAACCATCACTAACCCACTAATTTACAGCTTTGACATAAAGTCAAGTTTTAATAATTCAATTAGCAACAACCTCTTTTATAAGCGCAATGCTAAAATACAGTAAGAAACAACAGCTCATACAGTATCTGTGGTCAAGTTAGCATCAATAACGCTGAAGGATGGGATCAGGGTTTACTGGGAATGTTCACTGTTGAAAGTATCACAGAGATGTATTTCAGATCTCAGATGAGGCTTGTGTTATTTGCGTTGAGTCAGTATTGTAACTCAGCAGCTAGACAACTATTACACTCGCCCCCTGCTGGACATGTTAAGCAACTTTTTAAATTGTTTAAATTGGCAGAGGGTTTTTCGTCAAGCATAAAATTAAAAAACATTTTAACATTGCTTGTAGGTAAAGTATGTCATTTTTTGGAAATCAAATGGAATTTGGAACGCTACCCCTGTCACACAGTATACTGGTTATTTAGACAGACTATCCCACCCCAAAGATACAAGCTGTTCAGAATGCTTCAAAAAACAGCAATACTTTGTTATGTTTAGAGAAAGTCAACCTATGAATGGCTTCCATATAGTTGTTTAAATATAAAAATAAGCCTTAAGATTGCATTAGCCATAAAACAGCTTTAAAATAATAAATCTATTTATTTTACGCAACATGTAAACCAGATGTGATTTTCAAAGCATGTACTGTATGCTTGTTTACCCAGAATGCCGATGGGAAGTTGACACTGCAGGAGTTCCAGGAGGGCTCAAAGGCAGATCCGTCTATTGTACAAGCTCTGTCTCTCTATGATGGACTTGTATAGAAGCAGCTTGTCTGTAATGAAGGTGTGTTCTGCTGAAAGAAAGGCATTTTATATTAGGGCAATCCTGCATCTGTCATTTCCATGAAATCTTCACCACATTCAAACATTTTATGTGTTATGGGTTTAAATTTCCTGAAATGTATTTTACTGCATTTATCTATAGTCATAATTCTTCTCATATACTGATAATAGTGATCATTTAAATTTAGATTAGTTATACAGGAGCCGGTTCTGCCAGTCACAGCCACAAAAAGGACAGTGAATGGTCATATATAAAAAAAGGCTAAATGCTATTAGATTTAAGACATCTGTTTTGTTTAACTTAGTCGCGGTTAAATGATGAATTGCCAGTAAGCCAGTAATAGGATGAAAGACATTGATAATATTATTGACAGGCTTCTGGTGTTAAGCTTACCATTGTAATTAAATAGATTTTGGGGTAAACTGTTCCTTTAAGGACATCACTGTGGGCTTTGTTATACAGGTATGGCAGAGGATTGCCAACACAATGCCATGCAAAGAGATGAGACTTCTTCATTTGACCTCTCATTCTGGACACTTTCAGCTGAGAAGTACAGGAGAGAAAGACTACAGTGAATGCACCCCCATCTCCTCACCACAATCAAATCACATTTGACCCTTTCCTTCAGAATACAATGACAGAAAGGACACAAACTGTCATTCTGAACCTTGTTTATTTGTGCGTATGTGTGTGAATGCTTTACTGAGGAAACCAAGTGGATTTTCACAGAAATGAACAGAAGTTTTCAGCTGAAGAAATGCACTGGAAACTGTTGATTGCATTCATTGTTAAAAAAGCATGTTAACGGACCTAAATTATAGATGTAAATATGTGTAAACATTTCATATTTTTTAATCATACTTGCTGGGATATTGTGGATGTACTCTGCATTTATAATTTAAGAGCCTAGTTGTGTTTTATTTATTTCTTGTTTATTTATGTTTTATTTATTTTGTTTACCTCGAAATGTATGGACCGCAGCTGATCGCAAGCCTAAACATTTCTAAAGCTTCTTGGCATGAAGGAGTATTATCATGTCTTGCTTTTTTGTAATGTAAATGTGAAAAGAAAATTAATTTATTATATTTGTAGTATGCAAGTCCCATTGTGTATATTGTACAACTCCTCTATTGTCATTATAAAGTCCTTCAGCCACATCTCAAACACAGAGCTGTAAGCAAGCAACATGCTACAGTGTTATCCCTGAAAAATCGCACATTAGCTGATGTATGTAGCTGTGTCTGTTAAGGCTCCAGGCACTTTCCACAAATATGGTGACTTTTTACATATATTAGAGGCACAAATTTCATGTTCTTTGTAATAATCATTAGATGTTTAAGATAAAATATTTATCTAATATAAATTTAACCTGGCATGTAAAGCACTTGAACTATAGTCATTGATTAAACTCATAACAAATGGCAGAAGTTTGACAAAATCTGTCCTAATAGTTGTAACATTTTTGAAAACTGTGACACACAGGAAATGACATCATTTGGCTCCTTTTCTACAGCGTGGCAGGAATACAGGTAAATAATCCCCTTTCATTTTCTCAATGTTTAAACAGTGACTGCATTTATCAAGCTCATAAGAAAAAACTGTTTGTAAGAAAAAACAATTGATTCAACAAATCATTTTCTTTAAAAGAAATTACTAGATACACATGAGGCTTGCCCCAAATTTTGGTAACAGTTTTGCAAAAATGGCAAACCTCATAAGTAAGTAAAAACAGCTCAAATAATAGTAGTTTAATATGTGATTTTAATGATTGTTTTCTGAAGGTTAAGCACCTTTGTTTACTGACCATTTGTGGAAAGTGCCTCCAGCATCTGCTAGCTTGAATTACATCTTTTCCTTTTGTCTCTCCCTGTGTCTTGTTTTCCTGTAAAACAAAAGCCATAGACTTAAAGATATTGGGTATGTGAGTAAGTCTCTGCTTCAGTTGATCTCATGCTATCAGTCGCTCTTTGGCTGATGATTAAATCTGAATTGCTGGATAATTGCCTCTAATGTTATAAGCCATCTCATGTTATATTGTTATATGCCGTCTGTAAGATGGAGGTTTTAATATCTGAGGTGTCTGCACTTATTATGTTATTAATGGTTGCCTCTATGTTCATCACTTTATGGTACATATTGTAGGACAACATTGTTGAGCTGTTTAAATATTCCATATAGGAGCACAGACCGTGTATTCCATCAACACAATGGATTAGCTGGCTCTCTTTCAAAAGAATTTACAGTGGTCAATGAATCCATGACTAATGTAATTTGTTGCACAGTACAGCATAAATCAAATCTCTCTTTGTGTATATGATTCTTAGAGAATCACAACAAGTTTGATGCTTTAACAGGTATACCGACCGATCCTGCTACAGCTGTGGTACTGTCTTATATTAGTTAAATCTACTGGTTGAGAACACCACAGTCTTTTATTTCTCAATGCCCAATCAGCCCTGGTACATTCTTTGTAGATTTTGTTCATGAAAAGCGATCTAATTTTCTCCAGGCAATTTGGTTGGAGTTACTGTTATCGAGGGGCATCATACGCCATTTTTTGATGGGCCTTATTTTGGTGTCCTAGACATGATAAAAAATGATGTATCATTAGTCGTCTTATTCGTAACATTGTTTGAAAAAGCAGAGCTTTGACATTTCGATTACCAGTGATCTGTGGAAAGGGACAACTTGACTAGACTGATTAAATGTTAATTGATGTTAAAAATTAAGCATTATTTATTTAAAACTAAGTGATTTCGAGCACTTTTTACTACAGTAATTCTGCAATGTAATTTTCAAAAATGCCCCCTTCATAAATTAGTTTTTATTTTTTTTATTAGTTGGATTTAAAATTCACTTGATGCTTCTGATTTAAACAACATATCTTACTTTACAATAAGCCGCTTACCTGATTCTGTCTATGTGTTTAGTAGACAAAATAATCTTTCTGAACTCTGTTTGAATTGCGGCTACAGTTGTTTTTTTATGCATGGCACTGCTGCAACAACTTATAAAGCCACACAAGGGTTTTATGTATCAGTCCAGTCTTGTGACGGCTTGTTGCTGCAGCAAACATGCTTTCATCTGCAGTAAATGCCGTGTCTCTATTGTAATAGAGCTCTCATTGTGCATCTATTGCGCGTCTTGGATTTCATTATGAGATACTCAAGGCCGGTGGCCCAGTCAATGCCACAGGGCTTCTGAATCAGCAATAAACAGGCCTTGCACTCAACTCATTTGTTTTCCAGATCCAGAACAGACTTCATACCCTAGTAACACAGGACGGTTAGAGAATAACTCGTGAGTTGGGAAGGACAGGAATGTATGTTTTGCACAGGCTTGAATTGTTACATGAAGGGTCATAAACAAGTTTGTTTTTTTGCAGTGAGGTCTGGATTATTTATCTGACGTTAAGAGCAAAAGGCTGATGAATTGACTGTTTGGAAAAATGTGAAAACTTGGAAAGATGCAGACAAACAGTGTGTTAGAGAATCTGGTTTTAACAGATGCATTATGTTTCCCAAAGTAAACTGATATGAAAATATTATAAACTTAAGCATGGAAAATTTAAGTAATGGTTTTGCATTTGGGATAATGGTTGTTTTAAATAAAGACTGACAGTTAAGTGTTTTTAAATCCTAAAATTAAGTAACTCCCTGTATATAATTAGGTAAAAACGTATTGAAGGCCAAATTCTTGTTTTGAAAATACATGCCCATCATGCCTATGATGAAATCATTTCCTAAGTTCAATGGGTTTGAATGGCATTGTGTAATTTGGCAAGGCTATTTGGGTGAGTCCTGATTGTTTGACCAACCATGTGCTGACTTGAGAGCAAATTTCTTGTTGGCTTTACATCACATTATCAAAAGCAAAACATCTGTATACTCTCATAAACCCTATTCTATTTTATTTAATTGTTGTGGTTACAGAAAAATCTCACTGTAACTGGGTCAGTGACATTATTTCCTTCCTTTTTTAGCAGTCATACGTTATCAAATTGCTATCAAGTTAAAGCAACAATAAAACAGTACAATACAATACAGTGTGAGCAAAGTTGCATGACGTTTGATTGATGTATCTGAGGGTTGCTGATTGCAACATATTTAGCCGGATATACAAGTAGGTTGCGGTATATCCGGAGTCTTTCCCTTCAAAAAACATCTGGGATTCCTCTGCTGGATCTTGTCCCGTATATGCCAAACATTAGACGGAGTCCGCTGAGCACGTGTATTATTAGTCGTGCAGCAGCTGCGTATAAACTCACTCTATTAATAAACCCAAATAATTTAAACTGAGACTAAAAATGACTCCCGCTAAATTAGAATAGCGTTAACGGTATGGCATCCGTTCTTTGCGTCATGCTTTGCATTACATCGTCAGTTTCACAATATAATTACATAAGCGAATGTTTAGCATGAACAACTGTTTTACTATAATAATTTAAATATGAAATATGTTTAACATTATCGTGACGCTGTTCATATTGGCTTTGGTGAAATCTGGCATGGGTTTCGTTTGTCGTTGGTAGAATCCCCCTGTATAACTGGAGCGAGCCATGTGGGATGGGGTTGGAAGTCATAGTCGGGTCAAGTTACACCCAAAAAATCAGGTTGTAAGGAGTCCTCGCACCCCTCCCCGCCAGTGTTTCAGTGTTCAGCGCTCCTGAGGGTGTCCAAACTCTACAAGCTTCTTCAAAGTTTTCTCCGAAACTCTGCCAAGGATGGGACCATACAGAGGAAATTCGGTACATATAGCGTCCATCAAACCCAACTAGGATTACTTACATCGGAACTTTCAAGGAAATCAACCCACTAGGTTGTACATTTCAGGAACAATTTATTTAAAAACTTTTTCCTGTGGAAATTGACTGATTAACTTTTCAACCCAGTAATTATCTGTTTTTTAACGTTTCAATTCTTTTATAATTATTTTTGGGAGTTGAGTTTCTTCTTTATTCACATCGTTTAGTATGTAAATGAATTAAATAAAAATGAATGCTTTTTTCGGTAAATTTCTGCTTCTGGCGTTGAGTATCAGCGCGCATAGTGCTTCATCTATTTCACCGGTGAAGACAGTCTCCAGCACGGATGACAGCGCTTCAACACTGGCCTTTGTATTCGATGTTACCGGCTCCATGTACGACGATCTCAAACAGGTGATAGACGGTGCGTCCCGGATACTGGAGAGGACCTTGAGCCGCAGAACAAGACCCATCAAGAACTTCGTGCTGGTTCCTTTCCATGATCCAGGTAGATACGATTTGTTACAATTACAAATGTTTACAAATGTTAAGTCTCAATTCAGACTCAGATCAGTGCTTTAGTTAGTTTATGTCACATTTAAAAGTGAATTCACATAATACACAGTGTACTGGTCGTATGTAGCCTATATTCGTAATGTATATCTATAAACAGAAACAAATGATACAGTTTTTAAAAGTTGGTGGTCGAACACTAAGGAATGTAATAAGGATGTTTCTGAACAAAGGTGTTTCGACTGCAAGAAACATTTTCACCACAAGGGACCGCTGAAGGTGGTGGTCCATGTCATGGCTCATAGTTCATATTGCTCATAGTGATGAGATGTACGGGATGTTTAAACATAGTATTGTATTTCATTGACATCTATTTTCTGTGTTTTAGAATCATTGTAAACATAAATGAGTTGTTTAGATATCAACAGTTGAAAACTGTTTGATGTTCCTGAAAACAAGTACCTTTTCAGATTGTGGATATGTATGTTATTGTAAAGTATGTTTGTCACACTCTTGAAATGTGTTTAAATTCCACATCTGGTCACAGACTGTGGAGAGACTAATATATCCTCAGGTACACTTACACAATCTATTATGGTCAGACCAACTATCTGTTAGCCTAAGGGGGGTAGGGGTGCCCAAAGAGCTGATGAGAAGCACATGTTGTCTGGTGGTATGTAATTAACACAATCACCCCCAGTTCTCCATCCAATTCTCCGGAAGAGTCAACCCAGCCCCCCGGTTAGAGGAAAGACGTCAGTCCTAGACTGGCGGGATGGTGGGGGGAAGGTACCAGTCCTTCCCACACCTTTTAATGTGATGTTACCCTGGGGACCTTGTAAATTGCTGAGATCACAGGACAGCTGGTGACATATAGGAAGACGTGACAGCACCAGAGCTCAATGGCCTCCCACAGCTGATAGAGAGAAAGTGTAGAAATGGAAAACGAACCTGGAGGAATATTGAGCTGGATGCATTGCTGGTTATCCAGTTCTTTAGTATTGGTGTGGATTCTCCTAATGTTTAAATTAAAGGTCAAGTGTGTATTTTCTGCCTGAATTGCATTCATAACAGAATTGCACAAATAAAGAGTTTTAAAACAAATTTCAAACGCTCCCTGCATCTTCCATTGTTTGGACAAACAGATTTCCAGACATCCCACCCTCAAGTCATGGCACTTGTTGAGTCAATGTTGGGCCACAAACAAACAGATATGGAATTTCGTTTGGTGCTGTTAGCAATTCAATAATTGTACACAGCAACATTTGTATCCAAATTGTTTTGTTTCAATGATATAAATAGAATCAGTGCACAATTTGCTGGCAGTCAGTGCTGAAGGCCATTACTTAAATGTTTTTATTATTTAATCCTGTATTGATCAATCTGTTCCATTTGCTTTCACAAGAAGAAAGACTTACTCTTAAAAGTGAGCCAGATTTTTCTCCTCTGTCATTTCCCCCCAAACACTGTCACAGATATAATCCTCCTCTTTGTCTTTTCTTTTTTTAATAAATGACCAAATTACGTTTTTTTGTCAGAGTAATAAAAGACAATGTGGGGATATCTGACCCATACCCAGAATAACCCATCAATAATTTATCTTATATATGCTGGTTCATCCATGTGTCTTAGATTCAGGTCTCTAATCAATCAGCTTTTGAGTCAGTCCAAAGAAGTGCCAAATAATTCAGACAAAGAAAAGAGATTCAGAAACAAGAGATAGCAGAGAAAGAGGAACTGGTCAGAGATTAGCTTGGTGGATGATGACAGGCCCAAACAATGCTGAGATCAGGTTATATGCTCAGCAGTCAGGTCTCGCGTGAGGACTGCTGGAATTTTGCTTGGTCGATCATTTATTGCAGCAGTCGAATGTTTCAAGTTAGTCATTTGTAACTGCTGATGTTGTTGAGGGAGAATCGGGGACAAACATGTTTCGTGATTAGAAGTTGGCTTAGATTGTAGTTTGTTTGTCTGGCTGATTTAGAAACAGATCAGAGACACTCATGAGTAGTGCTGTATTTGTGAAAGGGGCTTTGCGCCCAGGCCTAAGCCTCATTGTTTAAAAATCATTAATGAGGGTGAATAAGGTTAATCTCCAAACTCCCAGAGATTTCCTGTTGAATTAAGGTGTTTTAGATTTTTCCAAACACTCAATGCAGTGCATGGTAACATTAAGCATTCAGCTGTTGTACATAATTAAAGTGGAGACAGTAAATGTTTTTTGGTAGTTTTTGATTCCTTGTTTTTTATCTAGATATTGGCCCCGTTTCCATCACTACTGACCCCAAGAAGTTTCAGAAGGATCTTCAGGAGCTGTTTGTTCAGGTGGGTAACAGTCTATCCGAACACCTCACCTATTCAGAGAGGAAATAGCCTTTTGTACTAACACCTTATTTGATTATTTCATGATTACATGATTAACAGTATTTGGTTATTGAGCATAATGGCACTGTGGTGTTTTATTTGTAGGATTCATATGACCAGACATAATTATTTGCATATTTACATCATCTAATTTGTGCTCCAGCTAAGTGTCCTAATTTCTCATATTACACTTACTGGCTGAAATGATGTTCAGGCTTTAGTGACACACACAAGCTAAGACTAAATATTCCACTTGGGCTTAATTATAACTATACCTACTATAACTAGATTACTGCAACTCACCTCCTGAAGCACATTCAAGTTCTGCTGCTCTACCCACATTTGGTCTGTAGGCTTCACTTTGTTAAGGTGTCTACACGTGTACTGTAGCACTGGCATTAAGAAGCCATTGACCTCTTTCTTTATTACCTATAAACCATTATCAAGCCATATTCTGTACTTTGTGTTCTTATGGTGTTCTCTGTGGCTTCATCTGAGTATCCTGGCCCATCTAAACACTTGATTTGTCTCCAGCTCTGCAATTTTATTACTACTGTGTTCTTATTGTTCCTCTGGGGTTCACAGTAAGTACTAGAACTCAAACCTTGAGCCAACACAATATGTACTTTCATTTGCTTTGATTAGCAGGAGCCTGTTTGGTGCATAAATGTAGATGTTCATGCTGGAGGCTGTTCTTCATGTTTCTCAGGGTGGAGGGGATTGTCCAGAGATGAGCATTGGGGCCATCAAAAAGGCATTAGAGGTCTCGCTGCCTGGATCCTTTATCTATGTTTTCACTGACGCCCGAGCCAAAGATTATCGCCTGAAGAGAGATGTTCTTCAGCTAGTGCAGCTCCGACAGTCTCAGGTAAAAAAGTCAACAGGTCCATGCAATAATGATGCAAAAGCTGTTGTTCTTATATGGTTTGTGTCCAGCAGCAGTGTCATTATCATGCTACTCGTCTTGTATGACTGATGCAGGATTTTAGAGTTTGAGTTCAAACAGGATTTTAAAATCAAAAAGTATGTCTGTGTGTTAAGAGATGAAGTGTCTTTGTGTGTTTAAAGGTGAATTGTGTTTTTGATGTTTAAATACTTTTAAATAAAAGTTTTTAGAGGAAACTTATTAAACTTTTCAAAAGTTGATTCCTTGAAAAATATTTCGTACTTTCAGAAATTACGTGCTGCACCTTTAAATATTGAGCTCCATGTCTTAAAATGCAGATGGCCAGTCAAGCCCTAAGTTTGTGACATTGTGCACCATAAATCTAAAAGTTCTTGCAGCCCACTTAAAATCCATTTGCTCTTTTATGGAGTATATACCCCACTGCTGACGTTTAACCCCGACACCCATCCCCCTAACCAAACACTCATAAACGTTCTTTGCACCCCCCACCCTCTGAATCCAGGTTGTGTTTGTGTTGACGGGGGATTGTGGGGATCGGTCCCAGCCAGGATACCGGGCTTATGAAGAGATTGCTGCCACAAGCTCTGGTCAGATCTTTCACCTGGACAAGCAGCAAGTCAATGAGGTGAGATGCATGAACTCATGTGACATTCACATGTACATAAATTAAAGTCACAGTCAGAAAGTTAACATGTAACACATGTTCATATATGGAAAATGCACTTTGGGGGGACCAGGGTTCAAACTGCCTGACCTAACATAATTTAAATTTAAAAAAGCAGAAATGTTTATGAACTTGATTGATTATTGCTTTTTACTGGAAAGAGCAGTCATACAAATTTTAAAGAAACGCCTGGGTTGGTAGATGATGACAGAATTTTTTATGTTTAATGCAAATAATTTGCAAAAGGTTTGACTTGATTGGCCTGACCAAACTTAGACACGTAAATAGATGATTTCTTAAGGTGAAAATTTTTTGGTTTTTGTGCATAATGCTTAATTGTCAATTAATCATCAAAGCTACAATTTGTAGACTTTTTAAGATGCTTTTAAAATACCTCAAAAATTCTGAACAGAGTAACATTTCTGTGTGTGCTTTACTATATTGAGCCTTAAGTCTGCTCATTCACAGTCAGACATGAAAGTCAGCAGAACTTCCTGTCCGTGAGACGCTGGTATTATGCATGTCAATACCGGAAATGGCTGAGTCTGACAAGTAATCCATAAGAAAATAAGGCAAATAAAAAGTATGCTTACTGTACAACTAAATACCTGAACCCTAAAAAGTGAAGACGAGTGTACCTGCATATGTGTATTTGTAACTGGAGATGTGTGTGTTGTGGATTTATGGCTGGATGGGGGTGGTTGTGTTTGAGAGCTTTAACACATGTACCTGTTGGTGAGAATGTCTGCTTTGAGGATGACTGGGCGACCTCAAGCTGTTAACAGGGGTGTCTTCAGCACTAATGCTGCATTGAGGATGATGTCTCAAGGTCAGGGTCAGACATTTGCTCTTAGACATCTGACACATTCACTCTATTTCCCCCTGATGTTCATCATAATGTCATTCTCACACAGTCTTCCAAAAACCACAGAGCAGCAAGTCTTTTATCCTCAGTTCTGCATGTCCTTTAATTTCACACTCATTCCACAATGATCAGGATCTCCAGTATTTTAGGTCCAAGTCTAAAAAAATCCCTTTGTAAGTGTTTTCATTTTTTCAGCCAATTACACTGTAAAAATTAATATGCTTAATATTTTTACCTTTTTAATAAAAATACCTAAATATCCTTAAAACAGTATGCATTTAAAAAGCAAAATTGGGTAAGATATTAAGAATTGTTGTTAGAGATGCTAATATGTTCAACTAGGTTTGTTTTGTTAGTCCATCACCAAATTTTGTTAGAATTGTGCTTTATGTCTTAAGTAAATGTATCTTGTTTTATGGATGTTTAGGTAATTCCACTGGCAACAAAACACAAATAGTTAAAAAAGTTAAATAGTAAGATTAGGAAAATGATTTTTTTGCAGTTTAGTCCAACAGTAGCATGTTTAAAAATATGCATGAACAAATCCACAAATCTGCAGAAAACTAACAAGAATCATACTGCACTGATAAGTTTAAAAGAGTTCAATAAGCTGCAGCCAGATCAAATACACACAGAGCTTTGTCATTTTTGTTGGGGAATAGGGCAAGAAGAAGGAGCTTATTTTACTTAGTAATCCCGGATATGATCTATCATGCCCGCTCGCTCCAGCACAGCTGCCTGACCAGGGCTGGCTCCAGGTTGGACTATTCCAACAGACGGCTCTTTGTAAAGCTGAGGGAGGAGGCACTGAAACAAAGGCTCAGCTCGGCTTAATCACTGGAGTGATTTACAGATAAAACTTTATGAAAGCATGTCGGTGCTTTAAAGAGTCTATATTGCTTTGGATGAAACCCCAGGCTGGCCAAATGCATCATGTAATTGGAGATTTCCATAATGTTGGACAGAGGAGTTTG
The DNA here is from genome assembly GCA_036877625.1 of Ambastaia sidthimunki. Lineage (NCBI taxonomy): Eukaryota > Metazoa > Chordata > Actinopteri > Cypriniformes > Botiidae > Ambastaia > Ambastaia sidthimunki. The sequence goes on along the minus strand of JAZGTK010003003.1, from coordinate 14,563 downwards.
GAATTAAAGGAAGATCTTGTTTTCCCTCTGATTTATTGCTTTCCAAAAATAATGTTTCTGTCAATAAGGATGTACATGATTAAAATCGGTTGCTCTCAGTGGGTTTGTTCTGACAGAGTTGTTCCGACAGAGCTGACAGAGTGGACAGCGTGGAAGAAACAAAATTAAACACACAAAAAAAACATTTTTCTTTATGCATTTGGTGGAAGCTTTTATCCATAGCTAATTACTATTCAAGCTATTTTATAAGTTAATACATTCCCTTGGAATCAAACCATGACTTTGGGAATTGCTTACACCATGCTGTATCAGTTGAGCTACAGGAAAAAAAAATATTTTAGCATTTATAGAATAGCTAAATTCTAGGAGAAACAAAAATCCCTTTCCACGTATTTTGTTGTTAATGCCAAAGACCATATGAACTACAATATTTTAGTGCAAATTTATCTGTCACTTAGTAGAAGCTAAATTAGTGACATAGTCCTCAACCATGAGCAAAAGTATGTATCGTAAGAAATAATACACCAGGTAAATACAACCTTTACATGCAAGACGGATAAACAGTGTTTGTGCAAACCGCAAAGTTTAATGCTAAATTAATTTCAATTTCAATGTTAAGATTTAAACAACATCTTTTCTTTGAAAAATTATGGATATGTGTAAAATCTGTGACTTTGAACTAGAGCCATTGAACTCGATTATACACATACATTTTCAAAGTAAACAGTTTTGTAATAATAATGTTTCCTAATTCAACAAAGGGGAAAATTCTTGCAGATATCCTACTTGGAGAAAATTGAAACATAGAAATTTACATGAACAGAATAAACGTGTTATGTGTGTCACTAAAGAAGATGGATGAGATATTGATTAATATCTCACACCATCACAGAATGAAAATAAGCAACAGCAGAGGTCCTCATTTGTATTGGCCATTTTGCTTTCTTTTCAACCATACGTCATTAAAGAGCTTATTATCCAAAGCATTCCAACTGATTTAGCACATTCACAACTAAAATGACTCATGACCACTTGAACCATGCAGCCCACAGGCTTTTCCCACCTGAGAGCATTGAGGAAAGACAGTCTGAGTGGTGTTTAGCCAGTGTAACAGGATCCATTCTAGTCTAGATCTGCAGCTCTGTTTTTACCATAGGCAAACAAACTCACCTTTATGAGATGAAGACAAATGTGTCTTCTGCTGTGATGTCACAGGAAAAGACTGTGGCAGGTGTTTATATATTTTAGTTAGGGACACAATTGTTTTTGTAATAGCAGTAAGTTATTTGTTTTTATATAGATGTAGGGTTAATTATTGTGAATAATGTGTAATATTTAAATATTTCTAAAAACTTTGAAATTGAAACTCTAGTAATGTCACTTAATGATGATGACATAATTTCCTGAAATGACTTTTAGTCTTACAATATGTATGGTTTGAGTAACATCAGATGTTATTTGAGTTTACATCGCACTTATATATCACAGAAGTACAAATAACACCTCAGTCTTGGTCCCTGATATCTCGTCTTTCTCTACTGGAGTCAATTAACTATTGGTGGTGTTCATTGGAGCACCAAATAATTAGTTATCATGATGAAGTGTGGGCGCAAAGTTAGAATTTTGCTCATCTTCAGCTAGTCTCATCTTCAGACCCACCCCAGCCCGCCAACTGTGATTGACGGCCCTTCCTGTCTAAGTGGGCGGTTCTTCTTCAGTATAAACTGCAAAAAGCACCGGACCTCTCACTACAGTCAGTAGTCTGGCTATGTGAGACCAATCCTCAACTGACCCTCTCTTCCTTTCCATCTCTGCCTCTTTGCTTCCCCACCAACACTCCTCCACAGCTAATCTGTGAAGCACAACAGTTCAGTTATGCTTAAGAAGCCAATTGGTTGCCTCCTGTTAAGGTTTGTCATGGTTGTGGTTACAGGGATATTTTGCACTTTGATAATCTCTTCTTGAGTCCTTATATGGTGGGGCACCTTTAAAATATTTCAGAGACACAGGCACACCCTCATTTGAACTTGGACCATATATCCCTCTGCCGTGGCCTTCTATCACAAAGCTAATCTCCCGCGAGGCGTTCACTGAAACAGACACTGGTTTGAGGCAGATGTAGGTCATTGGTGAGTTTTTTGCTACTCTGTGGGGGATAGTTGCACATGTGGCACTCATTACAGCTGTTTCCAGTTGTAAACTCCGAGAGGAACCAGCTGCTGTCTATAGAGAGAGAGAGAGAGAGATAGAGAGATATAGAAAGAGTGAAATACAGAGAGGAGAATCTGAGTAATGAAGTTATCAAAGGCTCATGTTCACTCCAATTTGGTCTCACATTCCTAAATGTATAAAGATGTGTTAAATAAGCCTCATTTTTGAAGGCTTATTGAGGTGATGTTTTTGTTCAGTGTTATGGACACAGAGCAACCGTTACGGCTGTAATCAATATTAAAAAGGTCAGAACAAATACACACAGCTGCCTGTTAGGAGTTACTGGTTGAAATCTAAAAATACGACCTGTGAGGATATTAAACTTCAGCAGTTAGCGCTCTTCGTTTACTTTAGTTGATGGACCAGCACTGCTTTTGCTAATAAGCGGTTGGGAGAAACTCAGTTGTTATTTTCTTCAATACCTATCAAATCTACTGAGATAATTGTCTTTAATTGACATTTTCACAGTACCAAATAGAAGTCTCATAAACCTGTAACTGCACATTATGTATTACATGTCTTCACACCATGGCATCATTTATTATGAATGAGGTGAGGCCAGCCACGGCCATCTTTGATTGTTCTTTTATCTGCTACTCATCTGGAATGGTTTTCAGAATGACTGATAGTTTTCTTGTCTGCTATGCAGATCAGTATCTCCTAATCTGGTTAGATCTATAGTCGTGTAAAGCAGACAGAGCTCTTTTATTGGCTGTGCTGCTCTGTAAAATTTGATTGGTTGTCAGCCCGAAGACAGTTTGCATTTTCTCTCTGACAGTTAATCTGATCTCATTTCCTCACTGTTTAATAAAGTTGGGCTTGTGACATACCGCTGTTGTGAATAGTTGTAGAATTGAGAGCAGTGAGCAGTCTACATAAACAGAGTGTGCTGTCAGTTTTTCACCTCTTTGAATGGGTCCTTATAAAAGTTAATCTGAAATCCTTCACAATGTTTTTTTAACTAAAAAAACACTGTTACAGATAATTAAGAAAGACCTTAAAGGGTTTTTTAAGACTAGAGATAAGCAAGACTTTGTTCACGTGATGACAACTTGTTAACTAAGTTGATTAAACAATTTGTTTAGGTTCTTAAATGGGTTGAGGAAACGGTCCAAGCCATGAAGGTCCACCTTCTCTCATCAGACCATGAGAATGCCCAGGAGACCCAGTGGGAGGTGCCCTTTGACCCCAGTCTGAAAGAGGTCACTGTGTCTTTAAGTGGCCCTGCACCACAAATTGAGCTCAGAGACCCTCTAGGTAGGAACGTATTCTTGTTTTATATGGAAGGTTCATTGAAAACATAAACTTTCTGTGATTTAAAATACAGAGCTTGGAATTTGTGCAAACATTCCTTCCTGAAACTGATTTGTAACCTGAATAATTAGGTCGCACAGTTGGGGAACGGCAAGGTCTAACGGAACTGCTTAACATCCCAAACTCAGCACGAGTGGTGAACCTGAAGAACCCTCGACCTGGACCATGGACTTTAAAGGTACTAAAAGTGTTGATCAGTGTCTGTGAACATACTAGATCATAACTGTCATTGTAATTCAGGCATATAAACTAAAGATCTTTTTGAATTATTCCTTACTGATTTAGTCTTTTCTCCTCATCTAGGTGGGCTGCAGTGGGCGACACACGCTTAGAGTAACAGGTGTGAGTAACCTGGACTTCAGGGCGGGGTTTTCTAGTACACCAGTCACAGAGTTCAACAGGACCAGAGAGAGGCCTATCAAAGGTATTGCTTTTTCAACACGAGTGCTAATTAATCGTTTTTGCACTGATATAGTGATGTAGCTGATTTTGAATCTGGGCCCATTCTTTGAGTTTCTATAGAAAAAAGGTGGTTCTAAGCATGAAAAAATTTGACCCCTTAAACCTGTTTGTCTTGAATCAGGGACCATTAACTTCATTTGCCGCTGAGTGGGATAGTAAAGTTTTCCAAATGGCAAAACTTAATTGCTCCCATTATAATCAAACAAGCTGTCAACACTCGAAATGCTTGATGCATTAACTTCATGAATGCTGTTTTTGTGTTATGCTGTTTGTTGCTATTGCTGCGCAAGTTTTTATACATTACATCTGTGCCAGACCTTAATCTTAGACTGAGCACGTGACTTTCAAAAACTGTATTAAGAATTGTAGATCCAACTTATCCAATTTTCTTCCAGGCATTCCAGCACATGTGATTCTAAAGTGTTCAGGTCTGAAGCCTCCTGGGCTGGTTTCCAGTATGGAGTTAGTGTCTCTAGCGGGCCGCTCTCTGCGTACTGTTCCTGTGCCTTTACCAGCCGATAGAGGTTCAGGAGGTATCTGGAGCATCCCGGAGTTCAGGACTCCCTCACAAAGCTTCTTCCTCAAAGTGTGTGGAAAAGATGGAGATGGCTACAACTTTCAGAGACTGTCTAGTGTCTCCTACACCAACATTATCCCAGGTGAGGATTTCTTGTGGTCCCAATCATGCAGCGATAGGGAATGGAGTGTGTCTAGGGGCATCATGCATCTTTTTTTGGAGGTGGCCAGTGTTGGGGGAAAAAAAACCCATTTATTTTATTTTTTGGGAGTTCTATTCAAAACCACTTAACCTAAAAATGTTAGAAGGCTCTTAAGTGTTTGAATGTGATGCTTCTAGGTTTGTTGACAAAATGTTTTGTTGTCTTTAGTTTGTTAACATAAGCTAATCTTGTTTATGTTGGGGAAACCCAGCTGTGATCTACAAGCGTCTTGTGCTTTAACCTCGAATCTTCACACCTCCCCCACAGAGCCTCCTTCGGTGAGCATGCCCACTGTGGTACGAGCGTTCTACATGCAGCCTGTGACGATTGACTGCTCGGTGGAAAGCGATTTGCCTTATAAACTGAGACTTACCAAAGGTGGAACCACAGTAGGAGAGGAGAAAACCTATGAGTGAGTTCTTCTGTAATGTCATCTCTGTCTATTTCTGGTATTGTTCTAAAAAGATGATCTTTTCTGTTGAAAAGCTCAACATGTGATGTGTTTTGGATGCTGGTCAACGGTATTGTATGCTGGGATACCAACCTAGCTTCCTTCTTACTTCCTTGTTCAACCAGCCTTACTAAAACAACTGTACTGGTTGACCAGCGTTGCTGGTGAACAACAAAGCTATGCTGATCCACCAGCTAGACCAGCACAAACCCGCATGGACCAACTTTAAATGATTCACGTTTGAGTAAGCCGGTCTGTTCAGCAGGGTCTAACAATTTCCTCTCTCATTCCTATCTGTTTCTTTGGGTCTCGAAACCCAAACATGCACAAACACTTTCACAGACATTCTCTCCTGTGATATGACCTTAAATAAATATTGTGAAGCAGATGTTAAAGAGAACATCTGCTGGGTGATTTTTTGCTCCGTTTGATGCAGTGTGCTGACACGGGGCATTTGTTTACAGTCAAAATTCAAACCGAGAAGGATCTGTGAGGTCTCACTGACATGTCAGTCTTGGAAGGGACATAAACTGCAGGGGTTGTGTGCATTGCACAAAAGAAAAAAGCCGTCTTGAAAACTGAACAAAAGACATTGTTGTTTTTTCTATGTGGGTGCTCTGTTTTGAATTACTGACATGAAATAATGTTGACTTATAGTGAAAGGTATTCTGTGCAGGCTAGTTGTTAGTGATTCAGACTAACTTTTCCTTTAGTTGCCTTCACTGGCTGCTGTGTGTGTGTTAATATGTTCATATTAAATGTATAAAACCATTTTTCCAATCAAATTAAGTCTCTTTGTTGTCTGCTTATCTCTTCTGCATTAAGTGAAGTTCTGTGTGGGCAAATGCCTGCCTGTGATCAAAGGCTGTCATTTTTGACTCATCACTTATACCTTCTACTTTCTTGTAATTGAAGGTCTTCTTTTAAAGCATCATGGGAAATTCTGCATGCCTCAGGCAGTGATGAGGGAGTGTATGAATGTGTGGCCCAGAGCACTGCAGGGATGGGACGAGCTCTCACACAGCTCACTGTTCGAGGTATTGCACAAATGCAGATACAGGGACTTTTTTCGTGCCATTCACACTCTTGTATTTACACCCACACCCTCAGGTGGCAAAGGAAATTGTAATCTCTAGAATCAAAGGACATTGCAATAAAATGTTTTGCAATAGGATTATAAATAAGATAGAATGCTTGTGGCTGACTGCTGTAAAAACATAGAGAAAAATCATTTTCTTAATTAGTTAATGTGACTTGTTTATCGGGAAAACAATCCAACACAATACATTTAGAAGAACAAGACTTGTTTTCAGGGAATATATATTGAATTATTGAAATCTTTCATATCCCATTGGCAAATTGTTTTTTTTAATTTTAGACAGAAACATCCCTTATTTGTTAGATGTATTATATCAAATAAAAATGGTTTACTAGAAATGTTTAAAAAAGCCAAGAAAATGAATTTTTGCAGTGCATTGATTTGCTGCATCACACACTCCATATTTAATGTCTTGGTCATATATTTATAAACATGGTCATATATTTATTTACATCCTTTGTTTCTTCATTCAGAGCCCCCTCCTGTTCTGCTCCCCACTGTGAACGTGACATCATCACCTGGGGGAGGGGCCATGCTGTCATGTCAGGTTCAAGGTTCTGTTCGCCACAATCTGACCTGGTATCGAACAGGCGGCGTTTTATCCTCTCGCTCAGGGAGGGTGAAAGTGCTTGCCAACTCCTCTCTGGAGATTAGCTGGGTTCGAACCCAGGACGCGGGACCCTACCAGTGCAGAGCCAGAAATGCACATGGAGAGAGTCAGGCTGTCGTGTGGCTGGTGGTCCTAGGTACTGTGCACCACCTGGTCGAACACTCAGCTCATGTGGTCTCTTGAGTCCTGCCGTCATGTGTTTTCCATTACAACCCTCTAACCACAGCACAAATTCTACACAGCATGCAACATTGAGCCCAGCATGTTTCAAATAAAAGATTAATGCGATCTTCGATTGGCGTTCTCTTCAGAGACAAATTTTGATGCTGAACAACTAGTCGAGCAAATCAATGATTTGAATCTCGTGAATAAGTTTTAGCATTAGCACTTTGGCTGCCCCAGATGTTACACCATCCTGTTTTGTTTCCATTGTCCCACATGTCACATTTGCAGTTTGAACTATTTCTTTATTGTGTGAACAACTTCTTTAAGTGCAGAATGACTGACCATGTAGTTCTGTTCCTTTACAGAGGCCCCATCTGTGGTTGTTTCCCCTCAGACTCAAAGCTTCTCTCTGGGTGCAGAGGTCCACATCTCCTGTTCAGCATCTGGATCTCCTCCTCCCAAGATTTTTTGGAGCCATGGCAACATCTTTCTCTCCAACCACCATCGGTAGTCAACCACCTTCCTCCCTCACTATACATCTGTCTTCCACAGCCACACACATACTGCTTTTCTATTCTGTTTTGAATGTAAAGCTTTTATATCTTTTCCAAAATAAATTATTTATATTCCACTCCTGTTCAAGTAAACTGTCCACAAACCATTAACAGTCAGAGATTTGGTTCACAAATTAAAATAAATGAGTTTTTCAGCCAGTAGTCAGTTTGATGACCTGAAAATACTTTATGCAAATACTTTACGCTTACTGTTCAGTTTCTGAGCCATTCCCACAGATGTGTCTCTGTAATGTAATTATCATCAATGCTTGTGGCTAATATCTTCCTTGCTGTGGTTTTAGAACAAGAATTTCGGAGTCTGGTACTCTCACAATCAGAGGAGCTACCCCTGAAGATGCTGGAAACTATACGTGCCTGGCCACCAATGAGGCTGGCACTGCCTCCCAGTCTGTTACTGTTACTTATGCAGGTGGGTGCTGGAATCTGTTATTCTGTTGTAAAATACTTTGTGTAACCTGGCCGGTGTAAATATGAAGAGAATCAAATGAATGGGATATTGACACGTTAAAATATTTTATTAACTTGTTGACATTTTTGATAACTCAGAGGCAAAGGCTTGTCTCAGTAATTAAGTAACATAATGGGCAGTCATGAAAAATTAGCACTTAGTAATGTGAGCTAATTAATATGCATGAGCTCAGTCTTAGTGACATCACAACCTGGCACCGCCCCCTCCAGCTTCTGCCCTTGAACAATTTGTAGCTGCTTCATCTTTCTGTAGATTTCAATTAATTAAATGACCTGTGAATTCCCCGAATGTCATATTTAATCTGTCTGACAGTGCAAAAGCCAAATACCCAATCAGTTTAAGTTGTCGTGTACCTCACATTTTATTCACATATCTCTGTGGTGACAGGGAAAAATGTCAGCGCAGAATCCATTTTCTCAATGTCTGGAATGATGCCCAATCAATTTCCATAAAAGAAGTTCATTGCTATGCTGTGTATGTGTTGTATGTTGGTACCAATGACATTAAATTTGAGCTCATAGAAAGCATTTCCCAAAACTCTCTACTTAACAGAGAAAAAGAGAAAAACATGACTTAAGAATTTTTTCAAATATCTGACCTTTCTAACACAGGAAGTGGTAAATGTCACAAACATGCTTATTTGATTAGTGACCTATAACTAGTATAGAATATTTATTTATTTAAATATTATAAGTGTTTATCATTGTTATGACATTTCTGTTTCTAATTTTCAAAATCCAGTTTAAATTATATTTTAACAGATTATCAATAGGGTCTCACAGTTCATCTCTGTTAGGATGATATAAGACCTTTAATAAATGTCTCCACTTTATCTGTATTACAGTAAAATACACGTAGGTACACAGAGACTCTAAGAGCATAACACTGTTGAGTGGATTGGTTTAACTTCATGTCTCTTCTGTTGTCATCTCAGAGCCTCCAGTCATCTCTCTGGCACAGAAGGTGGTGATGGTTGTTGCTGGTGGAGATGCCACTCTGGAATGTCGTGCCTCTGGCACCCCCCCTCCAATAATAACTTGGCAAAAAGGTAAATAAATAAATACTTTCTCAAAGTATGAAACTCATTCCTCTTACATTATACATTATTTGTCATGCAGCCCAATTGCATTAACTTCTTGAATAAATAGACTTTGACATAGATTTGACTGATTTGGACATAGGTCATAACATAGATTTGGAAATGTTTAATGAGACAATTTGATATCTCTTCTAAAACAGTTTTATGGGATAAGTTGTCAAAAGAAAGATTGCCCTGAAAACAGACAAGCACACTCTACAATCTTTGCGCTTTCAGCTTTGAAAACATTTATACATTCATCGTACAGTTCTATTGGTTCCATGTTTTCTTTGACTCTTGCACCATCTGTCTCCAGGAAATCTTGATTTGGGGACAGTGCCATTTGCTGAGCAGGATGTCCATCGTGGAACGCTGCAGATCCGTGGGGTCCAGGAATTGGACGCTGGAGAGTATACATGTGTGGCCACTAATACTGCTGGGTCCACCTCTGCTGCGGTCATGCTGGAGGTGGGAGGTGAGAACATGAGATCACAACCGCATTACACGATACAATGTAAACATCACTGTATGTTTGAAACAGAACTGTTTCGTTTTACATGGGGTTGTATTTATTGAGCTCAGTGGCTGAGAATTTCTATTACTTTTCCATAAATTTGAACCACATATAGTTCAGGGCATAAATCAAATATTTGGACAAAACTGTCAGATTTTAAGTGGACCAAAACCAAAGCCCATAAGCCTCCAAACCACAAGTGGAAACGTTCCCAAGCACTGTTGCAGGGTGTGAAATTTGGAGTAAACGTTGGTTTCAATAACTTAATATTTGGAAATGTTCTTTTAACACTGCTAACAACATTCTCAGACTCCCAGTAGCACGTCTACTTTACGAGCTAGACAGGTCCAAAAACAGACCATAATATTTATAGTATTTATGAGCTGGTCTTAAGTCATAGCTACTACACCTGCATATAATGTATGGAAAAAAAAATTAAACTTGTAAAAAAATTAACTTAAAAGTTAAATTAAAAGTTAAAAAACTTACAAGATGTCTGTTTTTTCTTGTGGATATTTTCCACTCAAAAGCATCACTGAAAAGCATTACTATTGGTATAAAAAAAGATAAATTGAATAAAAAGTATTAAAAATGGACCTTTAAACTACATTTGGCTATGAAGGAGGGGAACCAGATGTGAAGACTATTCCAGATGGTAGGTGCAGAAACTGAGAGAGTTCAATCTGTCTTAGATTTGAAATGTAAGTGGGGACAGAAAGAAGTAGCTGATTGCATGACCTGAGTGACTGAGGGACAGAGCAAGTCCCTGCAGGGCCTTAAAAACAAAAATTGTGAAATCAGTTTTGAATATAATTGGTAGCCGTTGCGAAGAGGCCAGTACAGGAGAGATACAATCCCATCAAACATCTGACTGTTGCAGACTTAACCAGCTACAGACAAGAGAGGGTACTGTAGATTACAACATTCCCACATAAAGAGTTTACAAGAATCAAGCCAAGATGATGAGTGTATGAATCACTGTTTCCAGGACTGTGAAAAAACACATTTAGCAGCAGATCTGTGCAGCGCTGGAGAAATTTCCCCTAATGACGACACTATTAACCTTATTGTGCAAACTGGTGGATCTAACTGGATTCCAAAATTAGCAATAGATACAGCAGAAACAAAAATACTTCTGATTTTATAATAATAATAATTATTTTTATTATTATAACCTTTTAAAGAGGAAACCATCAAAACTAACTAACTAATGGTCAAAATATGCCTGAAAATGGTGGTTAAAACTTTACAATAATAATTACGTTTTATTAAATTGGTGTAAATTTATAAATTTACTATTATATTAATAATGTTTATTGTTAGTTCATAAGCAGCAACAAATAATGAATGTAATGAAAGTCGAATGCTCTAACAGTATCTTTATGAAACATTTGATGGCTCTCCATCTTTTGCAGCTGCTCCTGCATTCTCTGAGTCCCCTGTGGATGTAACAGGCAGCGTGGGTGATAACATTACTCTACTGTGCATCGCCCGCGGTTTCCCCACACCCTCTATTACATGGAGACGCCAGGATGGACGACCCATTTTTGGCAAGTCGACTGGCCACACAGGCACCTCTCAGCTGCCTTCTGGTGCCCTTCAGATCCAGAGTGAGTAGCAATATTATCTAGATGTTTGAGGAAGTCACTTGCTGGTACAAACCCTCTCAGATATTGAATGCAGGGATCTAACTGAAGCAGACCACCGCGCAGGCCTGAGATAGATCCTGTTCCACACACGGGAGAATTGTGAAGATGTTATTTTAGGTGTTGACAAGAAGTGGAGGTGGTTCTGAAACCAACTGATAGAGATAGAGGAAATAGAAGGTTACAGCTGACAGCTTCCTCTCTGGATGAGAGAAGAAACCCTGAGGAACATTTATTCACCTATGGCTCCACTCAGGGGCTGGTTGGGGTAAACAATCAAACCACAGGCCCGGCGGTGAAGCTTCTGGCAGGACAGGGAGCTGCATATGGATAACATGGATGTTTAAAGGCTAAATTTGTATTGGACGTCGCTATAGTATTAGTGTTGATCTACACTACACTGCTGTTGGCTGACTTGGTTACTATAAGCCTTAGTAGCATGTGGGTCTGATCCTGCATGTCTCTGAGTGGGTGTGTTTATAAAGGTCTGTGTGAAAATGTGTTTTAGATAGAGAGACATTGTGTGTAATGGTTCAAAGTTGCAATTGAGGTGATTACTCTAGGAAAATAACACCCTTGTAGTCTCATTTACCAGGAAACCAAATCTCCAGTGTAATGCAAACTCAACGAGTTTCATAAGTTCTTCTGTGTTACGCTAGTCACAGTAATATCATGACTTTATACTTTTAATGTCAACATTCTGTTACTATTTTTATTTGTCTCAAGAGATTTAAGAAACATCAGGCACAAATTTTATACTTCAATGAAGTCTTCTCTTAGAAAATATATAAAAGTACATGGAAACATGATTTTTTTTATTTTAAATGTATAATTTCAGCAGCTGTCCGTATGCATGTTAAAAGTGAAATTGCTGTTACACAAATTCCATCTGTGCAAACTGCCCTTAAGAGCTTTTCAAAACATTCATAACAACAACTTTCCTAAATTTTAAATAAGATGGACACGGCATAAAATCTGTTCATTTCAAAAGTGGCAATAGCGGCAGAAATTTATTGGGTTTTTGTGCCAAACAGAAAACCTGTTGGTCTTTAATTTTTGATTATTTCTTAATTCATATTCCTAAAAGATGACTACTACTAGACTCTAGATTATTCTCAAGAAATATTTGTTTTTTTTTCCAAAACCATTAGACAGAAAAGGCTTAAAAATTTTAAGTATGCCATGCAAAGAAGACAATTTCAAGATTCTGAATTCAATTAATTCTAGGTCACTAATCAGATATAAAGAATTTTGCGAGTTTGACCATGTTAACCGAACTGTTAACTGTCAATGGCTAATGTATGAAATGCTCTACAGTGTTTGAGCTCCATTGCACAAGAGTTCTTTACATTATAAACAGTCTGGATCTGTTCACTCCCTTCAGGTGTTTGGGTCGATGATGAAGGTGTGTATGTTTGTGAAGCTGAAAACCAGTTTGGATTCATCAAGGCACAAGCCAGAGTCACTGTTACAGGCTTAGGTATAAATATTTAATGTTCTTCTCAATACCTGAAATATTCACTATAGTCTTCTGTGCAATTTTATTCATTATCTATCCTGTCCACAGAACCACCATTATTAGCTGAAGGTGCACCAGCTATTACAGTCATGACCGGTCAGCCTTTGAACATTCCCTGCATGTTACTAGATGGAATTCCTCTTCCAGAGAGAGTCTGGACGCGCAATGGAAAGCAAGTGAGTGATTGGACATATTACACCATATTGTCTAAGTTGGCAAATTCTGGTGATATTAGCAACAGTGACCATTTGCAAGTTGAGCATAGTGTGTCTCTTGCTATGTATAATAGCTATGTCCTTTTTCTGTTTTAGGTGCGTGTAGGAGGTAGAATCTTTCTGAGGAGTGATGGCAGTCTCCATATGGACCGAGCTGTCTCAGAGGATGCTGGGATATATGTGTGCACTGCTATCAATGTAGCAGGATCATCCAATATTACGATCTCCGTGGACGTTCACGGTTAGAGGGCGGAAGCTATAATAATTGAAAATCATTGACTTTAACATTTGTCATGTTTTAGTGAGTTGCATGATGAGAACAAGGTGATAGTGAAATAATTGAGGTAAAATAATTGACAGGTTTAGGCATGCACAGTATTCAACCCAATTCAATAACAAAACAAATTACTTTCACACACTCTGAAGGGATCTCACTAGCCACTTTTACACATGAAAACCGGTAAACTATAGTAAAATTGCGGTACAATTTTTCTGGTAAATGGAGTGTATGTGCTGTTAACACAAGCAATCGCTTTCCATCTTCTATCTGAAGTGTTATTGTTTACACATCAACCTTTGTTGAAAAGGCCTTTTGTCATAAGTACAGACGAGTGAACTGTGCTACGAGAAATGTCTGAGCGAAAACAGGCAAGCTGCTGGGTACCTCATAGCTAGCATTCAGCTCTGTTGTAACTTTCCTTAAGCTGTAACCTTAGTTACATCAGCTAGTTCTGTTACATGCTAAAACTGTTAATTTACAACTTTGTTTACACATGCACATGTATGTGAAACTTTTCTGGTAATCATAACTTCTAAAATTGTAAAATGGCCTGAGCCAATTTGCCACAATTTTGACAAAGAGGCCTGCTCACATGCTACCTTCAAATAAAAAATTGCTTTTGAAATTATAGAAAAGGCTAGAATGTGTGAAAGCAACTACTGTTTGTTTGCATTTAGATGTGATGCAGCCAACTCATCCATTCATAGCCCATAATGTCACGAAAATACATGCTAATATTAGAGCTTCATATTTAGAAGTGATAAGTAGCTGGATTCCTTTGAAGTATCTTTAGCGAAAGACTAATTGTGAACCTCAGGTTGTTAGGGCCGGTGAACAGCTGTTATTCTGACCTACTTTTGCAGCTCCACCTGATATCAAGGCTGGACCCCTTCACTACACAGCCAATGAGGACACACCCATCTCCCTGTCCTGTGAAGCAAGTGGGATCCCTGCGCCCACCATCGTTTGGTCCAAGGTACATCACCACGGCCAATTCTATTTGATTCTTTTTTTCCAGTAATGGCCATTTCGGTTGTGTCACAATCCAGGCAATGACAGATAGCACTGTGCTAACAGCATGCTGGGATAATTTAGGATAATAGAGGCATGAGAAGTGCTGATGTCTTATGATGCATCACTTTCTTGAATTGCCTTTCAAACAAATGTATGCTTGCATCTGCCTTGTCCCATCACTAGATATTATTTTCCAGCACTTTGTTTTAGAACATGATAGAT
>JAZGTK010003002.1:0-29023 GCA_036877625.1 Ambastaia sidthimunki | reverse complement strand
AGTTAAAAAAGCTGACAATAATTTCTTATTGATATTCTGGTGTCAAGATTTGACTGATAAGTGTTTAACAGGTGACACCCCAAAGTCTCTATGATATTTTGATTGTGTAATATGATCTGTCTGCCAAACAAACATCCCTTAGAAGTTTAATCTCTTAGTAAAGTTATCTCACCCTTTCTTAATATGCCACGAGATTTAACATGTAATTCAGGAGTTAAACGTTGAAGTTTTGGCTGGAAGAAGGAAGAGGTATGAGGAATAGCAATAGTGATGCATTATTTTGCAAGCACCGCTAATTAATGCCGTTCTTACTGTTGCAAGACAGCACACATCAAAACATATGCATATTTCAGTTAAAAGTCTGCTGCCCTGCGCTCTAAAGCCGAAAACTCATATTTATCCACTCAGAAGTTTCACCAAGCAACACAAATTCAATAATACACACTGTCTTCCAACGACTAGCTAATTGCATTGTATTGAACTGAACTGCATTTGCTTCCATGCTTATCAACAAGCAGAAATCTCTGCCACGATTCGGGATGTGCATAATAGGAAATATGAATTTATACCCACAATCTCTAGCACTCAGACTGCAGCAAAACCACATAAAACAATCCCCACAACCGAATTGTTCATTTCAGTCTCATTTGCAATCAATGGTTTCAATTTGTTAACATTACATTGAGGTGTAATTTCCCGGTGTGATTGCCGGTGTGAAAGGCAGCGTTTAGACCTTTGCCTGCCAGGCTGTGTTGTGTTATTTCCAAGTAAATGGCTCCTAAATGGTTTAGAACAGTGGTGCTGTTGAAGCGTTTGAGTGACATGGTGTCGGGACGGGAGACAGAGCTACAGAGACGCATCAACACTCCTAAAGTGACAATTTGCTCGAGCATCATGCCAGCAATGAAAAGTTTCCATAAATAAAGCATGCTGGGAAAAAAAGACAACAGCAGACTGGGAGACAAAGACAAACACAGAGCAAGGCATTGAGTCAACGATACATCAGAGAGATTTTAAATGCGGGTATGAGGTAAAATATTTTAAAGGAGCCATATCCTACATTATTGTAGCATTTTGTTTTAAATGTTTGTCAAAATTTATTTAACCAAAACCAGCATTTTTCATGTAATATTAAAAAGCCATTTTCCACCTTATCTTTGAACTTTAGAACAAGTTGTTTGCTACCCGTAACACTGTTTTACACTCCAGATGTAGGTAGGTGAGTATTGTTATCATATTAATATTTCATATTAACAGGTTGAAGTATTTATATCAAATAAGCTTTTTTCCTGAATAAGTTAATAAACGGATTTAATAACCACAGAAAGGTAATCTCAACTAACCTTTGACCTGCTACTGTTTATTTTCACAGGATATAACTTAGAAACTGCACTGCTGTTTGTAAGTCACCATTGGTGTGATTATGCAGAAAAGTGTTCACTGAAACTGACTTCCTTTCTCCACCAGCCAGTCAGAAAACAGCACAGCAGCTTTTCCACACTCCTTGGGCCAGGCACTGAAGCAAAGAGCACATTCTTTTGTCTTTTTCTTACTCTCTGTTTTAAACACACACACACACACACACACACACACACGCAAAGATGAAATGGGTATGGATATATAAAGTGTTTTAACCCTGTAGGGATGCTGACTTAAACACAAGTACACAGGCGTTCTGGCAAAGTCCCGCCTGGCGGTGTCATGCCACTATGGTGGCAAAGCAGAACAAGAATGAAGACAATTATGCCTAACCGTGACACACCATTTAACACACAGCACACAGCCCAGGAGGACGTCTGCCCCACACAGGGCTGAAGAACATCAATCTGTGTTTAACTACACCTACAAATCATCCCTTATGCAGATCCGTTAAACAGCTGAAAACATAGATAGATGATATGGACTAACAAGGGCCCACGGATTCCAATGGAAATCTGGGGCAGGAGTATTACTGGCACTCTTGTTACACGAGGTTGCGGGTCCCTTTATTCACACAGAACTGGCTAACCAGACCGGTCCTGACCAATTACTGGGTAGAAAATTAGAACCTGATCTTTTAAGTCACAGGTGAGAGGGGCCAGATGTGCGTGTCTGAGAGAAAGCAACTGATTTCCTCTTGAGGAGAGCGATCGAGTCATCTTGTTGATTTACAGCGAGGCTGGCTTTGCATGCAGAAGAATTGAGTCACCAGGAGCTAATGAAGCCTGACTTGAGACAAATTAAATTTCCTTGTCTAAACATTCCACAGGCCTTTTATTGACACTTCAAATATGGCTCTGCCTTTTTAACCTCCTAATGGACACCACGGTCAGCACCTTTACAAACGTGTGTGCATGAAGACCTGAAAGCAGAAGGAAAGTGATTTTGCAGTTTTGCAGGAAACATTCTATCACTCTCATTTTTTTTCTTGTTATCTTGGATTGAGTTCTGCTCCCCTTCTCCACCAGATGCTTCTTAATTTACTCACCTTGATTTCCAAAGCAGCTCATTTTTCTTTTATATATTTGCATCTCTCACTCTCTCCTCATTTATATGTATACTTGGCTGTGAATCAGTCAATGTGTGTAAAAGGGATTGGTGTGACACAGACACCTTCCAAAACAAATTCCAAACCTCCTGTAGTGGCATCATCTGCTTGCCTCGCAGCTCTCACCAAGATCTCTCCTGCTGTGGGATATTCCTCCATCACCTTTCGATCTCAAACCCTAACATACACACAAACACACACACGCATACAAACACTGGCCAGCAGCAGCCCACGATGCTTTGGCATGCTAATGAGTTGCCTCTGATAAACTAGACCTCTGCAAAAAAAGCTGTGCTTTAAATGAGCAGTCCGCTGTTTTCAAGAATAAAAATAATGGCTTAATATTCTGTAGTGTGTTTTCATAACCAGAGTTTGGCTTAAGGAGCCGCAAGACAGCGCTGCATTCGTAGTTATTGATGTCTGTTTTATGATAGCATGCCCAGAAACAGACAAGCATGCTAATGTCTGCCCCTCGGCATCCTGGGAGGAGGCATGCAAGCAAATGTTCATCTATTTGCATAAGAGAGCCAAACATGAGCAAAGTCTGAAATCGTGTACTTCAATAACAGCAAAATGCAATTTTCCTGTTATGAAGGTATGGCAGCATATGTCAGAAACAGTACTCAGATAAACATTTTATATGACTTCTACGTTTGTGTGTGAGTGATTGTAGTTTTGACATAACATTAGACTGAGAATTTGGGTTGTTGAAGTGCCTGGAAAATTGCCATATCTCTTCATTTAAAAAGTTCTACTGTTTTTGCTTCCTCCACTTTGTCCAACCTTTGCCACTGTGGTGTTATGGCCTGATTATTGGTATGGTCTCTGGAACTAAATGCTTGTGCCAGTACAGCATGACACAGAAACTCAGATGGCCACAGACCATTTGCTGGCCCTCTGGCATCATTTTACCTTCATATGCTGGAAACAACAGGATCGGTGAGACTCAGCATGGGCCATTCCTCTGAGGGGTGTTAAAATTATCCCTAGCTGGGCCTTGAAAGGAAAGCCATTTGGCCATTCTTTTTCATGCTCAAGGTACACTGGAAAGAGCATACGGGCTCTTATTTTAGGTAGCTTTTGCCTTAAATGGTTTCCTAGGTCTTACTCCAACTCCACCCATAGAAACAAACATTCTCTCACCCTTTTTATTTTTAAATCCACACACATGAAAAAGCCAGACAGTGTAGTGTCAGGCAACTGTTCATGCCAAGCACTGTACAACCATCCTACTAGACCTAGAAATCTACTGCAAAGTTCAGCTTTTTATTTTATTTTTGCCACGTTGAGTAATTGCTAAAAAACAGCATTGCTAAAGCTCTCCAGCCTTCTTCAGCTTACTGTGGTGGGCGGGCTTATCTTCATGGATAACAAAGTCAAAAAGTGACCCAGTGCTCAACCAGTAGGTCAAAAAGCTGTAATTGGTTGTGGAGCTAACACTGGGCCCAACACTTTACTACTGACAGCTGGTAATGGGGTTACTGAGGTTACCGTTTAGTCATTGTTAAACAATCCAGTCGTACGACCTTATTGTCATGGTGCTTGCTAAATTTTTAATATTCATTGTGAAGGGATATAACAGACAGCTAGAGCAGGGCATTTACCAGCCCACCGTCCTCTGAGCTACCACAAGCATCTCTGGAGGAGAAGGACGAGATACAGTCAGGACGATGAGAGTAGGCGTGAGGCAGCTGTAACTTAATGACGGACTGCGTGTACTGTCTATGTTTATCCCTGTGTCTGGGGTAGCAAGACGGTTGTGTACCCTTGAGATGAGGGATTTGCTGTAATTAACTAGAGAGGACGTGATGACTCTTGAAGTACAGGAAGGTTTAATTGTATCTGAGACAGAATGTCACAGTGACACTATGGGGCGGAAGGACATCCGACCAAAACGTCCCTGACTGAGTGAAAGTAACCCTGATGTCTGAGACTGACAGACGGTAGGTGAGCGTGATCAAGACGAGACGTCTTGTGTCCTTCACGGAGCCTCGCAGATCTCAGGTGAGTCATCGAATGTCAACATGGAGCGGGTGCTATCTATCCACACAAACTGTCCTCCACAGACCTTTGGAGAAAGCTGGGAAAAAATTAACATTAAAGTATCACTGAGAGAAGAACACTCTTTCTGTGGGGAGTGCTTTTAAAAAATGCTTACTGAGCATGCCCAATAATTTTGCAGGTATACCTAATTTGACACCTGTCTCATCATTTACAATTAGGCATTATGAGGTCTAATTGGCCATCTGCTGATGCCATCTTATGCTCTTGGAGTGCGGCCACATTGGCGTCCAGCTGTTCTGAAAGGCCACACGCAACAATTGGCCACACTGGGATACTCCGGCATAATCACATTCAAAATTCTCACCCCCTAAAAACAGGAAATATCAAACACATTAGCATATTGGTTAATGACAAAACAACTGGATAGAACTGTCCAGGGTCGTTCCTCATGCTGACAACATTTATACAACAGTCTGCCTGGAAGCTTGTGTAGTCACAGAGTAAATAAACCTGTTTGCCTCAGGTGATGGAGGCCAACAGGAGGAAGTACCGTCAGGACTGTGTCTTTGACACGGATTAAAGCTATAAGAGACTTGGCAAGAGTAAGAGACAAACAGACCAATACTTCTGTCTATCCTGCCCTCTCAGTTGTCATAACAGGTTATTGTTGTCTCTGGTCTGTCAATCAGCTCTTGACTCATCTTTACTTGAGCTGTATTTGCAGTTTGTTCCCTGTTCAAACCAAACAGATTTCCCACAGGTCACCAGACACACACCAAATCAACCATATTTGTCAACAATTTCAATCTTTTTTTCTTTAAATAAAATTGTTTTCTAAAGACAGAAATTATAATAATTAATTTTAGTTTTTTTCCTACAAAGAAATTCAAACTTTAAATCACTGTCTTCACAAAAGTTTTTTGTGTTAATTTATTTTTAAAGATAAGAAACACCAGTCAAGTGACCCTAAACTTTTGAACACTGGTGTATACATATCATATATTCATTCTGACCTAAAGTGAAAAATAAAAAAAAAGATGCTTTTAAATAAGCTTATGTATTCATGCATAACTCTGTCCTCATTATCTCTCTGCTTTCTTACACATTGCTTTTCTGGTGAGTCAAGCCTGAGGTTGAATAACACCCATGTGTACTTTCCTTTTGCAGAAGCTCCAATAAAAGTTATACTAGAACCAGCCGCATGTATATTTCAACAACTAAAAGGCTTGGCACAGACACAAAGCTACACTGTGACACACAGCTTCCTGCTGTGTGGAGGGACAGGTGAGTGGTTAGTCCACCTCCGCCTCATGAGCTCGGCCTGTATCCCCAGGGATGACCAACATTTACCAACATTTGAGTCACTATTGATCTGTTCTTGTGTTTCTCTCGTGAAGGTTCTAGCTGGAAAATAATTTTTATTGCACACAACAAAACAATCTGCTTTTGTTTCCCTTTTCTTGTCTCCTAAAATGGATTGTTTTTTAACGTCAGACAGACGTTTCGTCTGTAGCCATTTAGTACTGAGGGCCTCTGAATGAACAAAACAATCCTCTGCATTGTTTGTACTACAGTACATCATAATTTCATACTAAAATAAAAAACAATATGTTTTGGAGATGAAACGTTATGCCAAGACTCTCGACACTAACAAAATCAATCCACATTGTTATTCTAAGCTTCTATGTACAGTAAAGAGGGTAAATCGTGATTATTTTATAAAACATGTTTATTATTTCTTGGCTTTAAGCCTCATACCGGTTCCCCACTGTAAAACTACAGAGTTTTGTTCTCTTTTCTTTGTAGTTGTGAATGCGTTTTCATATCTTCGTATCTAATACAATGCTTACACAAATACTCAGGTGTGGATTTCTCAGGGGCTGTGGAAACTGAGAGAGTAAACATATTTAAATCCCTCAGGTACACAAAGACTACAGAGCCATTAGACATAGCGAGCACAGCAATAACCAAAGTGAGAGTAAAATATTATGAATTATAAATGATAACTTTTTTTCAAACAGCAACCCCTTCACAAAGTTATGCTAAAATATTTGATGCATAAACACAAAGTCTGGCTCTGCAAGGACCGTGTGTAAGCACAACACTAGCATTTAATAAATTGAGCTCGGGGCGAGAATCTACACAAACATACATCAAGCCCAAATGGGTTCGGACGACACAAACTTATTGGCTTATAGCTAAAACCCATCTTCTATTTAATCTGTGTGCTAGCTGTTTTAGTCCATAGCTGTTTACAGCACACGCTCACGCACATAATATAATATATCTAAGAAATAGCGTTCAGAGATGAGAACTGCTTTAGTGGACTGGTTATTTGATTAAAACTGTATCAACAAGAACAAAGTAAAGCATAAATCAATTATTTTGGGTTTACTTTATTGGGGCTTGGGGCCGCAATAGACTCATGTTCGATAGCTATGTGTGACTTTGGCCAAGTAGTTTCTGAAGATTTTTATTTCAGGGAAAAAATTGATCAGGTTGTATTGATCAAATAAACAAATATACTTCAGAGAAATTAAATTGCTTTCATAATTGGGGATATTTATGGGCTCCTGAATTGTAAGCAAAGACAAAATGGAGCTTATTTGCAGATGGTTTGTATACTGTTAAAAACGGAGGGGGACCTGTGTGTGGCGCACCGGTTTGTGTGAGGCCCTTGGTGGAGAACAGGAAGGGGAAATGGCAGATTGTGGTGTCAGGATGATGGGATGTGATGGATGTATTTGGACAGTGGAGTGCCAGCTCTGCCCTGTTATATTACCATCATCCAGTCAACCCAGTTACACACATAAACACACACAGGGGTATTCCTATTAACACTACACACACTTCAAACCCAGTCATGGACCAACTGCTTCTTAAACTACCTTCTTGTCTCCTGGACACTATTCTTTACGTCTTTCTGTCTGTATGGACCCCTGTTTGAGTGTCTTTTGGCATTACTTTAATATACATGGTACTTTGTTAGTATTCACAGCTTCAGTAGTAAAAAACTGTGGTTGCATGATTACATCATGTTTATGATAATAAGGTTCTGAAAATATATTTGATATAGGCTGCATTACAAACAACATTACACATGGCTGAACTCCTAAAAGCTACACAAATGTTCCATGGATAATGACAATGTTAATTAACTATGTACTTAATTAAACAGAGCGTGTCATTACTTTAAATGCAAGTGTTATTTAATTGCTCCATGTCTTGTTATTTATCATTAATGCTCTAAATCTACTGTGCTGATTGTCAGATCAGTGGCATGTCTGTTTAACAGAGCGCTGTGCATTTGGCAGTCAGGCTCCATTTGACGGTATTTCCTGTGTGCCTAATTCCTCCTGTTCATCCAGATCTTAAGATCTGAAAAATAGAGGTGAGGCATCTCTAAAACACCTCTGATGTGTTCTAGTGCGTGCACACACACACGTACACACACACACACTCATTCACACTGGAGCTGATGGTGCAGCCTTGTATTTCCCAACTTTAACACAACCACCATGATGTCACACTTATTTAAAAAACATACTCATGGCTGCTAATGTCTAAATAAATTGCCTTAGCAGAAAAGATTACATTCTCCACATGCTCTTAATGCACCTGTGGCAGACAATACATTGTTTATTTAGCTTCAAATAAATATAGAAGAGTTCCAAAGCATCGCGGGAGCCGTCGTCGTACACACGGCTAAATGAGTCACACGCTTCTTATTTTGTGTCCAAGGCGATGCACTATTGGACACAGAGAGAATGTAGTCTTCTGTCGCCATTACTGGATATGCCGCTGGTCCCCAGAGCCCAGCGTGTGGGATTCAGCCACGGCAATTAGCAGAGTAACAGTCTCAACAGCAAAAACCACAGGTAGATGAGAGAGAGATATACAAGAGAGGAGGAAAAAAGAAGCAAGTACAGCAGCGATGGAAGCAGGGCACAGATATAACCTTGGGAAAATGGGTGCCTGATTATCATAAAATTAATGTGCACATTTATTACATAATAGTCTCATAGATGTTTATTGGAGCTGGGGGAAACCTTTGCTCTTTGCTGAGAGGAATATGATTACATGTGACTTAATTATCATATATGAATTAATACCGTGACTTTTACCCTGCTACCTTTAAAGGGATAGTTCCAATGAAAATTAATCATTTATTCTCCCTCATTTTTCTCTAAACCCATATTACTTTCATTCTTTTTCTGTATTCGTGGAACACAAATGGTGAGGTTCGAAGTCACTATAGATTTATCTGAGAAAAAGACATGACATTTTAAATCGCCATTCATCGAAAATCATGCTCGACATCTGTGGTCACCATTTACTTTCACTGAATGAAAAAGAGCTTGACACAAATTTTGCTTTTCTTCACAGAAGAAATGAAGTCGCAGAGTGAGTGTGAGAAATTATACAAAATTTTCATTTTCTGGATGAATTGATTTAATATGCAGACTAAAATCTGACATTCTAGATGCTTGTAAGCCATGTTTGTTTCTTTTTGTTGTTGTCCAATTAGTTCAGCTACGACAAAAAACATGCAAGTGTCCTGTTTCATACACAGAGTGACTAAAATCTCTCTCGGTTCTCGGTTCTCCCCCAAGTCCAAGAACAAAAAGAAACGCTATGGACATCTAATTATTCTACACCAGGCTCTAACAAGCCATCAGTTGCTTGTACTCAAAGACAAAAACCAAACGTCCCCGCACAAACACACACTGTTGCTAACAAAACTGTTTCGTAAACAAAAAAAAATTGTGATTAAACAAGTTAATTTATAACATTTGCAGTACAATTAAATGTGCTAATGTTTTTAACTAGCACAAGAATTCTAAAGTTGTTTGCAAAAGGCTTGAATCAACACCAAAACCAGTCAGAAAAAAATACACTACAATCATCAAACACAGATCTCAAGCATATCATGTTGTAAATCTGTTACATAGAAAATGCTAACGACAAACAATAATGGAATGACTTGGTTTCTGAGATCTTCCTCAACCTGTTATCATATTTCTGAGCAAAGCAGTTTTTGGAGAAGGGCAGTATTATCTGTTTTATACCTAGTAAGCCCGGATGTCCAATAAACACAGACCCCAAACATGACTGGACAAATAAGCCAGTGAAAACTGGAGTGCGGTCTTTGCTCTGCCTCTCTCTCTATTTGCTAACGTGAGAAGTGCTGAGCACAATAAGGAGAGTGTATTTACCTGTCAAACACAGCTCTCCAACTACTGGGACTGAGAGACTGTGCATGCGTTCAGAGCGACAAAACACTGCAGGCTCTTGTTAAATGTGAGTAAACTGAAATGGCATTTACCATCCATAATGTGATATATCTCTGAGTGAAATGTAGAGCAGGAAATAATATAGGAAACTTTATCAATTTGATAACAATGGATTTGATGGTCGATTGCATTGATATTATAGATATTGTTGGATAATATTACTATTCCCCACCCACACGGCTTTGGCTATCAGCGAGAAAGTTATTACTTTATATCAGTGGAGAAAGTTATTGCATTTTGATGAAAGATAATGAAAACAAACAACTTTAGAATAATAATAGCCAGAGATTAAGACAGTAAATGCAGTCATTTTCATGTTGGTTTTTTCAAGGTTTGTACATAAGTCATGTTTTTCTATTGTGATAATGTGACCGTAAGGCCCCTCTGTTGTAGATGGAGTCTGGCAGTCAATGGACTTGTATTATTAAAATGGTAATAATTCACTGAACTCATTGGTTTTCCATTGAAAGCAGTTTTACAGAGAGACAGAGCCTGCAGCTGTAGGTGTCTTTTCCTCCGGCTCTCCTCTCACCCAGAGAGGTGGAATTAAAAGCAGCCATGTCGATTTCCATTATTAGGCATCAGTGCTGCGGCTAAGCTGGACCCATGCTCCACTTGCTCTCTTTCCTCCTGCACTGCGCCTTTTAACCCTAATTGACAGTCTTGCGTCCTGCCTTTGCCCGCTGCCCAGAGCATTCAGCAGGCAGAGAGAGGGCGAGAGAGGGCGAAAGAGAAAGAGAGAGAGAGTAATGCGCATATGTCTGCTGTCTGTGCAGGCGAGTGTGCCTGCTGTGCCTGATATCTCTGAAGGCTACACTGAATGCGAGTTTGAAAGAGTCAGCACCTCTGCAGCTGTGCCAGCTTTTTTTCTCTAACAGACGGGAAAACGCGCTGCTTTTTGCGCCTGCTCGAGTTAATGATATGAGGCACTTAAATCAAACAGCAGGACTGTGGCGCTTGAGCTTGATCTGACCAATGAAACGCACTCAGCATTAAAATGCACACGGGCATATCCACAACTGTACTGTAATTCTGTGTGTACCACCATCTGCTGTTTTCAGGTTAGTTAAAGCTGCCGTAAGCATTTTTTTAAATAACACAAAAAAAACTAACCTCACGTCTTGACAGATATTACTGAAATAGATGTCCTGGAAAACCACACTTTTCTCTGTGACAGCCCTGGGCTTTAGCAAGGAGGTCTATAATGCCAGAAGAAAGTTATCCACACTCTTATTCATCTCAAATGTACCGTAGTTGCTTACCTGGGACTTCCCAGCAGAAATATGCATATGCTGTAGATTTATTTGAGCTATTTAATGCCACTTAATCAGTGAAGGAAAATGATTGACTAATTAATTATTGGCATAACACTGATTGGTTAACACAGAACAATATAAGAACCAACATAACACAGAATCCTTGACTGGTGACCATTCTCAGCTGACATTAAAGGGAGCTGACAGCGCAAAATAACACTAAATGCTTTTAAAAGCCTTTCTAGGTAAATAAATAAATAGGTGACTGACAAAACATCACCCTAATATAATGAAATATTTGCTTTTTACATGTTGCTTGCAAACAATTTTATTAGATCACAACACAAAACAGTTTCCATCATTTGTTATTTTTCTCCAGTGATCGCAACTTTAACTTTAAAGTTGCGATCACTGGAGAAAAATAACAATTGATGTAAAACTTCACTTTGTAAGAAGCAAATATTTTAGGCTGACATCAAACCCAGACGATATCCTAATGTATAAACACAGCTGAATAAAAGCTTTACTTTTCCAAACCGGAATTATGGGGGGAAATACATTTAAAAGTCTCAACTTATTAGCAGAGCATTAAAGTTATGCCCTGGACTAATCCCCTTGCTGTGGCACACTGGGTAATAATGTTACAGCCACGAGCACAAAAGCTTCTCTCTACCTTTTTTTCTCACAGACTGCCACTGCCGAAGGAGGCGGGGGTGCTGGGCTAAAAACGCAGCACATGTTCTTCCGTACGACGCCAAAACACAGATGTGCGCGCAAACAGCCCTCGTATATTTTGAAACAGACAAAGAGAACAACATAGACATAAAATAACCTTTATTTGGTTTCAAAGCAGTGCCGCTTAGCAGGTTTGCTTCATTTGTATGTGTGTGGCTCCTAGTCTCCATTCATTGCTTCTGTTCATGGATTTTTCCCTTACTGAAGAAAATCTAAGTGTGCGAACGTGCGATGTATAAACATCTTTGATGAAGAATATGCAAGTTTTTACTCTCATGCCTTCCTCTGTGCTTTTAGGCAGACTCAAGGACCCTTCATCTCTGGGACAAATGCACTCCTATCTTTCTGCTCCTCACTTATTCTTTCATTTTTTGTGTTTCTTCCTCCTGTTTCAGATGAGGCAAAAACCGAGGATTCAAAAGCGCAGACGGCGTTTCATCTCATCTCCCGAGCAGGTGTGACATTCCACGTGAATTCAAGTGAGGCTCTACCTCTCTGCGAATTTAGATTCAGAAAAAGCTTATGATAATGTGACCCAGGACTTGTTAGGTCTTGCATTTTGTACACAGAGGAATTTCTTCTTTTGCTGTCTCTATATAGAATAAACACAAATTAAGTGATCATGACTGGCTGACACAGGCCCAACCCTTACAGTACAGTAGCAGCAGAAATTCTGGACTATGAGTTGGTGCTCATATCAAGTGTACAGAAATATTCTGTTCCCATATCAGCAAGGCGTAGATATATGGAACGATCTATGATTGTAAGTCCCATAATGCCCAGGGGCATGTGATAGAACATTCTGAAGCGTTTATGATTTACTCTGCTGGGCCCTTCTGTCACAGGTTCTATCTCAGTGTCATGACCTCAATATACACAAGTGTAGTTCTGATATACAGATTTTTTCTTCCACTCTAGGTAAATGAAAGTGACTCACAAGGAATAGGTCTGTTTCCCAATATCGTTTTCAATTACCATAGAAACAACAAGGGCAGCACCACTCCATAACATGGATACTCACACAATCTGCTCAAAACAACATCAGCGTTATCACAAAATCCTCCTCCATGTGCTAAAAGCGATCAGTCTGGGGCCGCCAATGCCCTGTGGGCCCCTGGTAATGGCTCTCAACAAATATACTTATAAAACATCCCTTGGCCCCACAGCACAAAAAAGGTGTGATGAAGGAAAAATATGGCCCTGTTTTCAAAACTCAATGTTTTGGTCAGATTTGTCGTTATGTTGCGCACTAATCTAGCGCTTTGTCATTTTGATAAATAAATGGATAAAGTGAATCGTGGTGTTGATAAATAAATGGATAAAGTGAATCGTGGTGTGTACTTTTAAGCAACCCACTCTGTAGCTGATGTAATCAGAGCAGGCCTTCCTTGACAGCCGGTCAGGGTTTGTTTATTTCCTGCCACAAATTGGTGTATAAGCACGCTCCTTTAACAAGTGTAAATGTAGGCAGCTGCCAAAACTGAGGTTATTAGCCCCTTGGGGCTGCTGTGGGGGTAGCGTCACTTCGGAAATCAATGCATAGGTTCTTGAGTCAGCGGGGGGTCTTAAAGAAGTGATTCATAAACTTCCAATCTGATCATTCAAAAAGTGCAATAACAGCAAGAGCATAAAAAATAAACTTCTTAAAAAGTCTGTGGGACAAATTTAGTTATATCTAAAAATTGCAAGGGGGCGTGTCTTTCTCGGTTACAACGCTTGCCATGTCTTCCCACAACAGCGCCGAAGAACTTTAAATTGAAGTTTACAATTCAGCTCAGCATGCCCTCAGGTGAGCACAACATCCTGTCAGAAATGCCGTTCTAAAAATTATG
The DNA here is from genome assembly GCA_036877625.1 of Ambastaia sidthimunki. Lineage (NCBI taxonomy): Eukaryota > Metazoa > Chordata > Actinopteri > Cypriniformes > Botiidae > Ambastaia > Ambastaia sidthimunki. Next base: position 15,375 of record JAZGTK010003002.1, on the reverse strand, counting down.
ATTGGTGACTCAATGCTGATGTGGATGTGATGAGAAATCTTTTGCCTAAAGCTGAAGGCACATTTTGCTCCTTGTGTCACTCAGCTCAGTTCAGTCAATAAGCTTCAAAAAGAGCAGATAGTGCTAGCGAGGTGACAAAAGAAATGGATGTGGACGCAGCCGGGGATGTTTTCTGAAGGTTGAGGACAAGGTGCTGACAATTCTGCACAATGGAACGCTGAACCCGTTTTCATTCTGCTAATTGAAAATTGCAGCTGAATGGAAATAGGACGCGCATGCTTCGTACATGATTGTGTTTTCTTTGTTTTGAGTTTATTTGATTATGTGGATGTTCAGGTAAAATCATGGGCAAACAATCTTTAAAATACTCAAATCAACACAAGAGTGTGAAAGCATACAGTGTCAGATTAAGATGTCTTTGTATTGTAATTACAGACAGTTCTTTGTTAAGCTTACAGTATATATAAAAAGACACAAATTCTTATATTTTAGCACACTTTAATACCTGAGTGCAGTCATTCTGTTTGCCAAGTACTAATAAGTTAAGAGAGGTTAACGGTATTTTTGTGTGCACGTATGGTGGATTTGACCACAGCTGCTGTGCATGTCCTAGTTATTGCTTTTGCAGAAAAGGCCATTGATTCTTGTCTTTATGTTCACCAAACCTATTCTCCAGTTACCCTTGGGAGCCTTCTGTCTAACAGCAGTGTTCAGAGGAGTTTGCTGACTACGTCTTACAATCAAAATGTAACCCCATGTCACATGTATTCATACAAACAGTGCCTCCACAAAAAAACACTTCATACTACTATTATAATTTACTTATTCTTATCACTTCTTAGTGATAAAGGTATTTAATATTTGTGTGCAAACAGACACACATGAATGATATACTTGTTTGGCTTAAGTAGCAGTGTCTTATTACTCAGCAATCAGACTTCTGTCAGCTATATTACAGCAAAGACTATTAATAAAACAGCACAATTTCTTAGCAATCAGACTTACAATTTTCCCCTGGCAGAAGATATAACAGGTAAAAAAGTTTCCACAGAATTAAATTAAAGCAGGGAACAGAGCCATAACTAGCATCCACAATATCATAAAGACTCAAGGGAGGGCTTTTTCAACTTGGGCCAGTATGCAACCACCCACAATGCTCAAGTATGGCTACAAAAAGTTTTGCATTAGCAAGCACCTGTCACCTTTCTAAGAAAATGTAAAATCGAGTTGTTTTCAGTCCACTATCCATCTTTCTATTTCTTCTATTTTGCTCACATGTATATACACACACATAAACCCCTCCTGTGAAGAAGGTCATTGTTGTGGGCAGTGATAAAAAGCAGGTTATCTTTTGCATACTTTCTGTTTGTGGAGTGCTAATGAGCCACAGGGTATTCTGGGAATACAACATCTGTCACACAGACCATCTGATGCAGTCACCGCAAGCATAAATTACCAGTTGTGCTGGCTTCAAAGCGCATGCCGTAACCTTTCTTTTTTTATTTGAAGCTCTGCCTCTTGCTAATATAATGACCATTAACAAAACATTCTATTTGGCAAACTGAACCGTGAAAGGCCTGACAAAAACATCGGCTCAGAACCATCTATAAACATCCATCTGTTCAATGACCCGTGTCATAAAACAGACAGATCAGATTAAATTCTGATTGGACGAGTCATGTTTAAAGCCATTGTAAAATGGCAATAAAAGCAAACCTCGGTTAAACGTTTTATACTAATATACCTTGTGGCTACATTCCTTTCCAAATGTAAACAGCATACAGTAACTTTAATAAACTCCATTATTTACAATACACTGAATAAATAGATTTTTCAAATTAATAACAAATGTAACTATATAAAACATTTGTCTTTCATCATGTTGTTTGTTCGTGTATATGCAAGTACGTCCCTGTTGTCTTAGAACACATTAGAGCAAAATGTCTGTGTTACAGTTATTTTACCACAGTATTTACTATAGTAACATACTTTGTGGAAGTACAGCACATGTCAACACACACACACACACACACACACACACAGCAACACTTACCAACACTGTCCTGTGTTCACACATCTATCAAAATGAATAGCTGCCAGGTTTCATTTGCAAGCACGGCTCTCTTGACAAACGAGTGACCAAAAGGTTCAGAGAGACAGAATCACTGAGCGAGTGTGTGTAAACAGGCAAGTATCAACAGATTGGCAAGTCACTCGTTTTAAGGACAGAACCCCCATACACAATGATAGGCTGCTGTCTCTGACCTATCAAAGCCGGTGGCTTGTTGTGACCACCTGTGCTTGTGGCTCGGGTCTAAAAGTGTGACGGGCTCTTCAGCTTTGGTTAGGCTCACTTCACATCCAGGGCTGTGGGAAGACTAATGGCTTCTCCCTTCACTTTTGAAGGGGCTGCCGCTGTGCAGCGGGGGCCCGGCTCTTTTCACCTTGTCAGATGCCTGTCTGCGAAAGCCTTTGCCCGCAGGGCCCTTAATGAGCGAGCCATGAGGAGCTGCAGGCTAAAATGGAACCTGTCTGCTGTTTCTAGCCTTTTGTGTTTTCCTTCACTAATGGCCCTTCAAACAGTCTGCCTCTGTGTGTTCTTTCTTACTCACCTACACTGTCTTTCACCTCCTCTATCTCTATCTTCATTTTGTGTTGTCTAAAAACGCTTTATACAGGAAGCTGTGAGGAGCTTTGAGATTGTGTTTATGTCTCTAGACGCAGTGTGGTTGTACTGTACGTATATTTATTTAAGAGCAGGTGTGTGTGTGCATGTGATAGAGACATTCATGACATGTTGGTTGTTATGGGCGTTTTTTCTATCCCAGAGTGGATTGTTATCTCTGTACATCAATACTCGTGCTCCATCATTACTGAGAGATGGAAAGTGACTTTTTTTCTCCTCAAGAGAATGAGAAAAAAAGAGAAAAAGAGAGATCAGCAATCAGAGCAAAAGTTAACAAAGAATGCAAAAAAACTCTCTGACATGAGAACAATGTCCAGATATGGAGTATTAAATTACACATTAGATAAACAATACCTTTATCTGCTGACATTTGTGTCCCATGTGAAACCGGTGGGCACTTAATGCCATTAGAGTTACAAAGCTGAAAATATGAGTTAAGCTAAAACAATACAAAAATTCAGACGAAACCCCTGTGTGCCGTTTTCAGATGTTCTAGCACATAAAAACATTGTCATTTGCATTAACTGATATTGATATAAACTGATATAAAGAAATTGTAAAACAAAAAATGTATTTGTTAGTTTAATTGATTTAATTCATTAGCTTGCTAAGGCAAGCAGTGTTCTGTTCATAATATTGAATCTTTTAACAATGTCTTAGAATGTTGATGCCTAAAGATGTTTCCCAAACCACTCCATTCCACATCCACTCCACTCCCAAACCATTCCCAAAATCACTGTGACAAACAGTTTATTGCCCACAATTAAATGTCACACAAATTCAAGTGAAGTGTGATTGGTGGGGTAATATGTCAGTCAGACAGCCCCTTCATATCTGAATGGACGGTTTGGCCCGAACTAAGCTACAATATGTCCTTCTTCTGTCTTCTCCTCCTTAACAGTGGCACAAAATGGCCAAGAGAATTAGTCCATAGAAGTACAAATGTGAAGGGCACTGGGAATTCATGAGTCCTATTCTCTCACATTCATTGCTGGGACCCCTGGACAGCAACATGGTGCTTAGTGACACACTTGAATCAGTCATCAAGTGAGACTGAAGTCTCAAGAGGCTGATTGGGAGACAGAGAGATAGTCGATCACACCTCTTATTTTGGTCTTGTCTCAGGTCTATATTGTGAGACTGAGCTGTAGCTGGTATAAGCCAGGTCTCAGGAGGCATTAGAAGCTCAGAGAGGAAAAGGATGTGACATGATGGGGGCTTTAGGAGAAGAACACCCTTCTATCAGCGCACGGCGGGGACAAATTATTCCCAGAAGGAACTGTCACACAGATCCCTAAAAGGAGAAAGTGTAAAACACCTGTTTATTTCCAGTTCTACAGGAAATACACTGAAAAATATATAAAGAAGTGCAAATTTGTTAACAGATTGTTCCTGAGGTGAACGCGTCATGATGTTTTGCAATTGGTCGCAAATTGGAAAAGTAAATTGGCCAATTTTAAAATCAATGTTATTTTTCAGCAAACCCACACGCGACATCTTTTATTGCTTTTTATTGTGTAGTTTAAATGCTGCTGAGGAAAGTATCCTACGCATCAGATTAATGCGTTACGATCCAACTGAGTCCACCTACAGTAAAAAAATATGTTCTCAGTTGCTCCCCGTCTCCTGGTCTCAGAAGGGCTTTGGAAAAAGCAATTCTGAGCTCCATATCAGATACTTATCATAAAGACAAAACTTAGAAAAGTCACGATTATTTGTATACCTGTCTCCAGCGCCCATCGTTGCATGAGTACAGAAGCTACTGAGCTCTGATAATTTACAATCCACTTTCTACACAGCATTAAAATCACAAACACATTCCTCAGTGTACACACACAGAGTTCATTCACAGATTCGCACAGAGATGATAAATGAAACGTATACATATGAAACACAAAAATCATATATTATACCTGGCACCTGCACAGCATGACCTCCGCAGGTTGCTTTCGTGGCAACGTGAGAGTAATTAATCTACGCTTATCTCCCGTCGCGGTCGGGCGGGGGGCTGGTTACAGGAACTCAGCCTTTCCCGTTTAATGCTGTGGAAGTAACACGGGTTTCCTCTCAGTTTGACCTATCTTCCCTCTTTTTCCCAAAAAGCTTACTAAAGGTTAGCTAGTCAGCTTCCTCTGACATCTTTATCAAAAGCATCGCATTTAGTCACGTAAACACACACAAACACACACTTACACACCTGTCAGATTCTTAGCCAACAAGACAGATCAACAAGATAAAGGTTCCTTTCATCACAACACACTACAGGCTATGTGTGTGTGTGTGTGTGTGTTGTCTGTGAGAGCATATGTGCCTGAAAGTAGCCCACACTACAAAACAGACTCTTTTTCCTTTCCAGTCACTTTTCACAGTGATTATAGTGAGCTAACGTGAAATTACTTATTGACTAGAGGTGAGAAAGTTATTTACGAGGTCGATGGCTAATTCCCTCTTGGCTACTTCATAGGGCCGAAGTGTTTATGCATTGCAGGAGGGACAACAGAATAAAACACATCATGTCACCCATTTGTGTATTTATTTTTGTGTTAAGAGAGTGAATGTAGAAAATATGTTCAATGCAGTCTAAAAGTAGATTGCGTTAGCTTTTTTAGAAGTAAACAATAAAAGCAAATGTTCTGTTCAAGCAATAATGTATGAAATGCCTTGTTTTACTGTAAATATATTGACTGCTAAAGGGCGTTACTAGCGTGACAATGTTTGCTGATTGGTCGTTACCCATTTACATTGTATACAGTACAGGTATTATCAACAAGAAAAAAATATTTCTCAGAAGTTGCTTTTGTATAGTTTTGGAGATTTGATGGAGTTCTCAGAAGTGTCTTCTAAGTTTGTCACAGATGTTTCTTATAAAATTGCTTAGGAGAAATAGAAATATCATGAAACAATTGGTGAAACACAATAAACAGCTGTAAAATAAATGTACATTGATACTAAAATATTCTGGATTTGAATCAATTTTATGAGAAATTATTTGATTTCAGTCTTGGCAAATCTATTGTTGAGATCTCTTCTGAAACTCTAGTGAACACATTTGTGATATTTCTCTTTCCTCAGGAAGAAAATCTGAGACCTAAAGACTTAATTTCCATGTGCTCTCCATTAAATCTCATTCCTGTCTAGGAGAAATATTTGAGATAATAAAGAGTTATTGTTTCTTCATTTTACTACACAAAAGTTAGCTATTGTTTCAAGTTTACTACACAATAAAATAAGATCTCTCTCTGTCTATTAGCAAATAAAAGTGTTGGTGCCAGAAAATGGCGATGCTCTGCCCTGGTGACAATAAAATTCACACATACAGCCTGAGATATCTCTTCAGGGGAAGACCACACCTTTGCTCCTGCCATAGCGACATTAGTATAGCACATACCTCATTAATACAATCCAGGGCACAGCCTATTATAGATTAGCTCTCAAGTTCTCTGCTAAGACAAATGAGGCAGAAGATCTGAACAGAAAACCATACGCTGAGCTTGTGAAGATGGCCAGAAAATCGTGGGTAAACAGCCGGACAAATTTCATGAAACTATCATAAAAAATCAAAACAGTATTTAGTGGCAACAAATCAAATTGATTGCACCACAGATAAAATTTGATCTGACGTTAAGCAGACAAACTTGGATATTTAAAATGAAAGGATTTCAGTTCTTTCTCTCAGAGGGTTTTGTAAGGATAGGGACCATGTAAGGCACATTTTCTCTTTGATAAGCTATTGAGCTTACACGAGTAACTGAAGGTAATACCTTTTTAAGCACCCTTCACCACCAACAAGGCTGTCTTCACTTTTCTGCAGTTAAATCCTTGGACAGATGAAAAATAAAATGTTACAATAATGAAAAGATGACAATCATCAGAACAGATGCGTAACAATGTTGTCTGTGATTAAAACAGGTGCTACCTTTCAAACGCACAAGACTTCTAAATTAATGTTTTGGATACTGGAAAAGTTCAGATTATGTCTTTACGTATTTATACATCGTGGTGTTTGCTGCACTGCCTTTCGTATGCTAAATTATTTGAAAAAACATCACATTAATGCATTTTCTACTTATATAAGGTAAAAACTGAAAGCAATGTCACAATGCAATCATTAAGCTTCAATTTGTGTCACATTTTTTCATGAAATTTACTCTTGCAACTCAATTAAGGTGCTTCAAATAGAATTTAATGCATCTCAGCGATGCACATGTGCCTGCCAGAAGGACCATGCAACTCCTGGTCTAGGAGGAGCATTTAAGGGCAGTTAATGTAGTTTAACCTTCACAACACAAGCTCTTGAATTAGCACACTACTCAGTCCTAACTGCTCTGGCAGGGCCAGGCCACTCTTACACAGCTGGGTATCTGCCTGAGAGCAGCTGCTGAGCGCCTGAAGCAAATGGCATTTTAGTCTGCAAGCTCCCCAGTTCTCTCTCGTCACAGTTTCTTTTTATTCTGCTCCCCCCATGACTCACGTCATCCCCCTCTCACACCGCACATGCGGGGGATTCTCGTCTCCGAGTTGGCCTGAACTCTGCCACCAACAATGAACCTAGCATTTACCTCGGCTTCTGGGTTCACAAACGGCTGCAATTACAACCATTAGCATGCGTAATTAACGGATCCGCTGGCAGCCGGCGCAGAACATGGCACCTTCTTTTAGTCAGCGGCCAAGCACCTGCCCGTGGTGCGGTAAACTCCCACGTCAGCCCGGCAAGGTGTGTAATTTGAAAGAGTGATACAATTGTCGCTTTTTTCCAGGCCTACCATGTTCCCATCTAGGGATCACATGGGAATTGTTCACACATAAAGAATGTCTCATCACTTACTCACCCACATGTTGTTTCAAGCACCTAGCACTTCTTTTCTCTTCCATACAATGCAAGTGGATGGGGACTAGGGGCTGCCAAGGTCCAAATGATACGCTGCAGAGACCAGCTTTGATCTTCTACTATAAATAACTGCTGTAGTGTTCCACAGAGGGAAAAAAAATCTAACAGGTATCAAAACAAATGAGAGTAAATACATAATAAGAATTGTCATTTTTTGGTGAGCCGTTCCTTTAAATGTTATCTCCACTACTTGTGTCTTTTAATTCATGTACTTTTCTTCTTCTTGCACCACTTTGTCCCTCTTCTCTCATTTCATTTTTTTATGTCTGCGCAGCATGACAGTGACCCAAAATAATGTCAATAAAAAATATTTTTTATACACCACCCCGAGGTGATGACAACGTCGCCAAAACAATTCTAGTAAACAAATACAATCAAAAAGAAGCACAATGGCTTTTTTTTCTCACAGGGCCAGCGAAGGCTGCTTGGCAGGAGCGAATGCACTGGCACCAGCCCCAGTTCTAACAATTGGCATTGCCAGTCTCCCCCTTTCTCCACCCTGTTCTGGAATGCTGCATCACATAAGTACCTCTCTTTTCAATAGAGCCAGGCACTGTCTCATCGCAGGTACACACTATTGTTTTGTTGCCCCCAATGTGCTTCCGTGGACATTGCTCCCCAATCATACCCAGGGCTAATCACTTTTTAATGAACTCCAAATGACTTCTTCATACCCAAGTCATTAGCAGCAGAGCAATGTGGAGTGGTTTGTGTAAACGAGATATTTTCAATTACAGAACCCTCTACCAGTAAGCCTGCCTGATCTTTGATGATGCACAACTAAAGCTTTCTAAATGTACCTTTGGACCACCTCCTTTTTTTTTCCATTTGTTTGGATAGTTTCTGAAGGTTGAGTTAACCTGTGTGCACCAGTGGTTCAAGGTTTATGTAGTCAGTATCTCAAAATGCCCAAAATCTGCCCAATTAGATAGAAAGAGTAGTCTAATTGACATGTAAACGATAGAGGAGTCTGTTTATGAAGAGACAGGGTTATCAGAAATATATTATACCACAATGATACCAGTGTAAAAATATTATAAAGAGAATGGTATAAAGAGAATACATAAAGACTACAACAGAGAATACATACGTTTTATCAACCTTCGTGGTGTGTGCTACCAAAACACAGACCCAGCAAACAGAAATGTGTCATATGCTCTTCATACCAGAAAGTCAAAGAACAGAGTGTTTGAGACTAAAATTAACTAACCTAAGCCTACCCAGCTACATGTATGAGGCTTAGTAGTTTATATAGTAAGAGAATGTAATTAGACATCAATGAATTAACTGCATTTGTGGACTCGTTTCCTGACTGACCAACCCCTGCAGGAGTAGAGACACAGTCACATTAAGATGTGTGTACAAGCAGAATATCTGTTAATAATCACTAATTCTCTCTCTCTCTTTTTTCCTATAATACACTGGCGGCCTTCTCTGCGTCTACTCTGTCGCTCTTTAGCTGTCGATGGCTCTTTAGTGCCTGTCAGGAGCTGTGCTGAGCGCATCCCAAACATATTGTGCTTTTTCACATAATTAGGCAGGAGGGATTTCATTAACAGCACTGGAGTGCAGGCTTCCATTCTTCCATCAGTGGGTTTGTGCCGTCCCCAAAGAGCTTTAGCTCTTTTTTCTCCTGCTCTCAAACATGTTTAAACACTCAGAGACAAAAGGGAGCTTAAGGCTTCTATAGTACAAGAGTCATATATATTTATATCTCTGTGTATATCTGTGTGTTTGTGTGTATGCTTTCACTGATATAGAATCTTTTATGGCTGGGTTTTCTATGTCTGTTATTATACTATTAAAGTAAATATGGTCAATAATATTTAAAATTTTGATAAATAATTTTAAATATATGCTTACATTGTATGTTTTTTAAGTTATTTAAGTATTATTTAGTGTATCATTTATTACTGTATCAATTATTAATCGTTTATTGACACTGGCATGCAATATTCCCACTTTACTAATCACATAATTCATATTTAAATATATTTTTTTATTAATTAATAAAAGCTATTTGTCATTTACATATTTACTCCCAAGATTCACCCAAGTGTTAAGTTCAGACAGTAAGAGAGATCTATGGGGCAATAAATGACAGAATGTACATACTAAAACATGTTTACAGACCACTGCCAACTATGTAAATGTAAAAAAAAAAACATTGGTCCATTGGTATTGGTGCATTTAGTTATGTAAACAAATTACTCTGAAGCCTATATATAGACATATGGAGAATACATATATATATATATATATAGGCTTCAGCACACATACACAGACACACACTCCTGCTCTCTGGGCCAAGTGACAGCTGTGTTTGGTGCAAGTGTAAGAGCAGCTAATGAACCAAACACAAGGCTTGACAATTCACATCTGCTGCTGCTCTCAGCCTATGCCAGACCCAGCAATACCCACCTAGTCTCACAGGATGACAACAGCAGTCGATACCTCACCTGGGACATGCACAATCTCATAAACACACACACTCGCACAGCAACAACAGCATAGACACAAACACATGGCCGTGCTACAGTTTTCCTGCATACGCATGCACTTGAACAGACACGTGTGTGTCTGCTCCAATGAGGTGCAGAGACGCAAACCATGCATGCAAAAACAAACAAACATACATCACACCTGGATATCATTGGTGGATAGAGCAGGTGTACCATGTAGCAACTCTCACTTACGCCTCTTCAGAGAATTAAACCCAGTCTTTTACCCTGGTTTTAGTGTTTTGTCAAGATAACAGAGATCAGACAGCTTTTTCTGAACTGTTTTAAGGGGCTTGTGGGAGCAAGAGGGCTGCAGTTGGCCGAGTCCTTGCTGAGCTTAGCAACTCCCTTCGCCTTTAAAGTTTCCTCCACAATTACACTGTGGCCACTCTTTGTAACTTCACAGCAGGTTAAGAGTAAAGAGACAGAGGGAGAATGGAAAGTTCTAAAGAGTTTTTGGATACGGTCATGAATTCATGGCTGGCGGAGCACCAAGCCTTCCTTCCTACTCAGCCATCTGCTGATGCAGGGATGGCTCCCCTGTGCGAGTGTGTACGCGAATACAGCCATGCGTGTGGGTGTGTATGGCCAAAAACATAATTCATGCAAGTACGCAAACGCAGACGTGAATTAAATATGTTTTATAGTGCCAAACAAAAATTCTCATGTGAGAATTCATGTGATCCACCGCAACAAGTCAATAAAGAGCAAAGACATTAACTAGTGGTGGCACTAGATGATCAATCAACTCTTCGACTCATTTAGATCTTCCCTGACCACATGGCTACACCTCCTAAATATCGCTGTGTACGCTGTATGCACCTGAGATGAAATGCACTCTGCGCTCTTCACAGGTGTGCTTAACACATAACGCTATTCTCAGAGATAGCCTTGGGTTCTTTGTCTCAAAAAAACCTGCCTGTCTTTCTCTAATTGTGTTTGATAACAATTTTGTCAAGCCTCCTCTGGCAGCGTCCACACCATGTTCCCATCAGCAGCTGCTGCTAATTAGCCGCTATCGCTAGCTCTTCTGGCACACTCCCTGCTGATCCCTCTGGCCCCTTAGATCCTAAGTATAAATCATTGGATTGATGGAAAAAAGGCACCAGAGGCAGAAAATTGACAAAGGTTTGACAACAATGATGAACGTGAAAACCAGAACACAAATTGACTTTCGTAATTTAAAGTATTTACCAAGAAAAGGGATATTCAGTGTAAAGAATGTTGAATGTTATTTTTTTAACTATTTTTTGGAAATTCGTGGACTGACAAAATCATGCCTTATAAAATCGGGTCAATTTTGAATAAATATTGACTAAACAGCTGAATTTTACATTGAATGCATCACATCCAACCTTTCTTTTATTTCAGTTGCATGTGACGTTAACCTCAGCAACCTATCACAGCTTTCTGCCTCTGATTGGCTGGAGGCAAACTCAGTGCAAAATCAGGGCAGTCCATAAGCCCACTGTGGAAATGATGAAGTTATGGTTCTGCTAATGGCATACAGAGGTTGAAGGCAAGAGAGCAGAGCAACAGGGAAAGTCGAACATGCACCTGAATAAATGTGTGTGTGACGGAGGGGGTGGAGGAGACAAATGCAGTAAGTATTGGAAGGAGGGCAGGTGGTGAATTACCTGAATGAAAAATTGCACTAGATTAGAAACGAGGAGAGAGTGCACAAGAGGAAGCACAAAAAAGAGAAAGAGGGAGATAAAAGAAAAGAGAAGAAAAAGAAAGCCCTTTTTCAAGGACGATGTGTGAGATTTTCCTGATTAATAAGTGTTATTTTGATCAGCGCTCCTATGTCACAGCGCGACTCTGTTAATGGAACACTCGGCCGGGTCTCGCTGCAAAGCCTCATGGGAGTATCGAGAAAAACATGTAAACAGTCCGACCCTTCCGACCCACAGAACCATTCTCACCTGTCTCAGGTTCTTCACATCTCTAAGTCTGTTCTCCAACACTTACACACCTGTGGACACACTCGCCTTCCAAAGCAATCAGCCTATTGTCACTTTCAACATAAAACATTAGGGGAGTTTTGGAACAGAAAGGAAATGACATTATTACACACTATTGTCAGTTACCTTCTCCATGCAAGAGGTGTTGGCACTGGTTGCGAAGCTGCTCCTGTAATGGTTTAACAGGGCGTGTAACAGGGTGACACAAAACACATGTTTCTGGACAAATGGATCCAGACAGCTTTGGAACCCAGCCTCAAGAGAATGCCACATTTGCTAGGGAAGCACCCGGCTGGCTCTGGATAATTAAATAGCTGCCTAAGAGTAAATATCAAGTCAGCGAGGGGTAAAAGAGAGACTATCAAACCAAATTCACCTTTTAGATTAAATATTATCATGTTTAATGAATGTATTTTTCAGTTCATTGCAATGGTATTGTATGCCACAAACGAATATACTGCAATACCTATAAGCTGAGATTTATACAGTCTGTAATAAAGAGCTGGAGATATACTGAAGTATATTATATATATTATAATTACGTATGTCCCAAAGCCTCAATACCACTCGCTGAAGAGCAAAATAGAATTGTTAGAACAAATTAGCAATACAGTTTTAGTGGTCACCTTTTTTTCACTGTTCAATTCAATAGCTTGTCTCAGTTTGAGTTGCACACAATTGGCCATCTAGTGGGCATCTGTGGTACTACAGCCTGTCTGACAAATGCTTTGAAATGTACTGCACTGCATTTTGTAAGTCAGTATAATGGATAAAAAAGGGACAAGGGGCTGATACAATATATGAAAGCAAGAAATATTATTTAATGTTTTTTCAAGTTACTGTGCACTTTGTTATGTGGTTAGCTCAGACTCAAGACCTCACCATACAATACAGCGACTGCAGTATTTATATTCTGTTGAAATGCAGTCTATGCAGTTTGACATATCTTCACAACTTTCAATCACACTATAAAATATCAAGTTGTGAATATCATGCTCGCTTTACACTGTAATGATTTTGTGTTCATTCAAGGGAGACTGGGGCGACTTAACTCCTCTAAATATTTTTCAAGGCAACTTTTTCTTTGAAAGTCACATACCATATAGCCTTGGTTTCAGAACTGTTAAAAAGACTTGGTTTCAGGTCTGTTAATAAAAACTTTGCTTGAAAGACACTTTTGTAATTGGACTTTTGACTACACTACTTGTAGCCCATTCTCCACTGCTTATGTTGAGAAGGTCATGAGAGTCCTGAACGTGTCCATGTTGAAACCAGACTGTATTCTACATTGATATCAACCTGGTCCACAAGCCATCACATATCAGATGCATCCTGCAGTTGAAACGGCAGTAAATCTAACAGGATAAAGCACAGAGAGCTAACAGGTGTGTTGCTGTTCTATTAAGGGCTCCCAGCTCAAAGCAGGACGCCTGCTCAGGGTTTTGGAGGGTTGCGAGAGATGGCAATAAATAAAAAAAACAAGAAGGTTGATTTGAATGTGTGAGGCTGTAGCATCTGTTGGCACCACTTCCAGACACCCACGCTTACACCCTTCTGCACTGGCAGCAGGTTTGTGTGTGTGTGTGTGCATGCGGTTCACCTGGGGCTTGACAGGAGGAGAAATGCATAAAAATTGGACGCATCACTCACTGCACTTCTTGAGAACATTTGCATTCGCATCAAGTTTGAATTTGAGTTGGAGATTTGAATACTTGCCGCAGCTCTCTGCGCACAGAAAAAAAGAAACCGTAGATGAATGTTGTCTCTGTCAATGTTGATCTTATCAGAATTAGAATCACTTCATTTGGTAATTTAAGTATACTCTGAGTTGTTAATTGGTACAGGGGCGGGTTTTAAGTGGGGTAATGCTGTAAACACACAAGGAGTTTAATGTAAGACATGCTACTATGATTTAAACACTTTACATCATTCATAAAAGTTGAGGAGAATTTTCAAGTTGTTTGCAAAACCATTTGATAGCTGTATAAAATGCTTACAAATAATTAAATGACAAAATGAGGCCCTATGTGCTAGGTAAAAAAATGCTGTTTTTTGGAACATGTTTTCTATTGGAAATTTCATTAATATCAGTTAGAAATAAGTTACTTAATTGCACTATATACCAAATTTGTGAGCATTCCATCATGGCTACCAGCGAGAGGGTGGATGGCCTCAGGATAGAAGCTGTCATGGTGACAACATGTTCCAGTGCTGAGTGTGACGTCCAAGGAGGGTCGAGTCAGAGAATCTCACCAGCTCTGCTCCAGGCTCAAAGTTTCTAAAGCCTCTAGATGGATGGTAGGTGACAGCTGACCCGATCCCTCTCTGCTACCTGGTTTTGGAGTGGGAAGATACTGCACAAAACTGAACTGGTGGAAGCGAGGATGTTTTTGAATGTTGCTCTGTAGAACGGGACCATTATTGGAGAGCTATTTTAATAAGCAAGTTGCCCAATGTGTATCACATAGATTATATTTTATTTTTAAAGGGACAGTTCCTCCAAAATGAAATTGTTGTCACCATCGTGGCCTAACAATTAATATTTTTTTACACTTTGAAACTTATACAAGGTATATTAAAATCTTTTAATTTGTTCATTCTACTTACCTAAATAAAAACTTGAACGAAATAAAAACCAAATAAACTTGAACTTGAACTTACGGTCGTATCATGTAAGTTAAAGTCTCTTTTAAAAGAAAAACTGAAATTTAAAATGTTCTTTCACAGAGAAAAGAATTCATACAGGTTTGGAAGAACTTTAATGTGAGTAAATAAAAGCGGCATTTTCATTTTTGGGGAACTCTGTCTTGCTTTCCATGTGTCGCTCAGCACTCTGCCCGTCCTGCCCATGGCAGTTTGAGATTGTGATCTCCGGACGCCAGTGAATGACAAAGTGCACCCTCTGTGAAGCTCTCTATAAATCACACAAACAATGGCACACAGCCCTGCTTCCCAGCTGACGGACAGGTGATGGATTGTCGGCACAGCAGAGGAAAACAAAATGACGCACACCATGAGCTCACGAGTTGGCTTATTCAAATCGATAAGACTCCCACAAACCCCCTTTTCTTCACTTTCCTCCTCTTACCGTCTCTCTTAAACTCTCTCAATCTTTCCGGACCAGACACGGCTCCGCATATAAACAATACCTGCCACATTTTAACAGTCTGACATTTTCAAATGCCAATCAGGGCTGGCCAAACACCTAAAACAACTGCGAAGTGATGAGATTTACTGAGCCCATAAATCACAGGCAGTCTCAGACAGTTGTAAGACAGAAGTTTCACATACAGAATGATTTCATTCACTATTCAGGGGCAGAGCTTTATTGACCAC